>JBBPKJ010001156.1:0-12597 GCA_038089195.1 Brasilioporus rufonigricans | reverse complement strand
GACCGATACCGAGAAGGGAAGGTATTTGAGTGAACCCGGGACGTCCAAGAGTAAGCGAGAAAAAGGGTTGAAAAGGCGTATCGGCAGTTGGCGCGAGGGAGAAGAGATTCGAGGAAATGGCTGCACCATCTGGAGCGTCACCCACGTTTGCAGGTAGCGTTCGTTGAATTAATGAATTCGCAGGGAGTGCAAGACCGAGAATCCCATCAAAATTATATGACAATGGTTCGTTGTCGACGGACGTTGCTGCAACTATTCGACCCATCAGTAGAATGGTAGGAGACACAGTGGACTGCTAACCCAGTGCCTGATTTGGAATGATGTAGCCGCCAATTTGTACTTGGTCCCATACAATAGGGCCGCTGACAGTACCAGAAAGGTATTGCATCGTCAGGGTGGAGTCCGTGGACTGTGAGGAACTCGGATCATATAGTCGCCCAGCAGTTGCTGAGCATGAGGCTGATAGACATGATTTGGACGCAATCCACTGGAAAAATGGTTCAGTGAGAGCCCGAAAACAGAAGAGGACACGTCTCACGAGATCCGCAGAGCCCGTGTCAACTTGCAATGAAAGATTTTGTTGAGAAGATCCCACCTGCGCTGGGACAGTGTACGCTCTACGAATGAACAGGTGGAGTAAGACCCATGTGATCGCTCCAGACGGAGAAGAATAGATAGGATATATGACCATGGATGGATTTTGGGGAGAATAGCCAATAGTCCATGCCGTTGGGAAGACACTAAACGAACGTACATGGCATAGTAATTCGTCGAAACCATGTCCATGCTCAGTACGATCCCAGACTCTCCGCCATCACCCTCGACTGGTGGTGACCGTTCCTTGTTTTTTCCTTTGTAGCGGGCGCCAAGGACTGTCATCGTAAAATCGAGCTTTAGAACAGGACGGGGAGGATGGGGAACTCTGGCAGGAACCGAAGCAGTCACAACCGGGTCTAGGGCCAGAGTCAGGGAAGTGGACAGTATAGTAGCACCGCGTGAGATTCAGGCAACGTTGTCGGCTATGGACGGGCCACCCATCGACAAGGTCAATGGATGGAAAGCCGGGGGAGGAGGCAAGTTGGAACAACAAAGATAGGTTGGAAATGAGCGTGCGATGGCTCGGAGGAGGAAATGAAAAAGGCAAGGGCAAGCCAAGCGACGGAAAGGAGATGGGGGCACTCACTACGAGCTGTCAGTACAAGGAACACGACAGGGCGTCTATCATTTTCCTTCCCCTGCGGGAGGATTGACGTTATTTCGCTAAACTTTGTGCCCCAAATAAATGAGTACTACAATACCATGAGCATTGTTCCAAACTGCCAGCTCTTCCTCGACACATTACCGGGTCCATTGATTTCTTTTTGCTCGGCGGACTCAGGAGTCTGGACTTGTAATTGTCAGACCCTTGTGATCGAGCCACGACAGCCACTTTGATCCGAGGCGGTAGAAGACGCCATCCTGCATTGTGTTCCAAGCTTGCAGTGGTGTCAGGGGCCAGCTGTGGCAAGATCAGGGCCGCAGTCATCCGACGCAGCGTGTGGTGTCCTCGAGGCTCGCGACGGATGAACCGACTATCTTCCATGGCCAGACGACGGTTCAGAACTCGTCATTCCGATGACAACGGTACTAGAAACAAGACAGCCAAGCCTCCGCCCACACACTGCAAGTATCACTTCTGTCATATCTGCTGCTTTTCCTTGCTGATCAGAAGCTCCTTGAAAGTCATATCGCTTCCAATCGTCAGTTTCAGGTCCTCGCCGCTATCCTCGCCGCTGACCACCTTCAGGGTCACCACGTATCACTTCAAAAATCCGTGTCTTCCTTTACGAACGGACTGCTAGATATAACGCCAACACTGCCCGGCCTCGATCGGACAATCGTGATCCCCCCCCGTCGGCTACATCTGACGCTCGGCGTCATGTCGCTCGAGGACTCTGAGGACTCAAACTTCACTTCTGATAGTCAAGTGGATAACTCCAAAAAGACACTTTCGGAAGCTCTTTCTTTGCTGACCTCACTTGGGCCACGAATCTCAGAATTGCTGCGTGGCGCTCGTCTCAAGGTCCCCCTTCAAATGATGGACATCATGCCACCAGATCGCGGGGATCCAGATAAGGCACATGTCCTCTGGCTTGGACCCACACACGGGAACGAGGATGCACAACGGTTGTGGGCAGTCGGGGGTGAATATTTGAATGGTTGTGTCGCAAGAATCTCTCGTTTCGCTGACAACTTGCTAGAGATGGTGAACAAGACATTCATAGAAGCGGGGTTCATCGACGATCGTCGCCCCCTCAAAGTTTGTCCAGCCTTTTACTTCTTCCTCGCCAAGGATGAAACGCTTTCCGTCAGCTGCACTGCACGATCCTGAATACCACCCATCGCCGACCGAGGGGGAGAGGACCACGTCAGCCCTTCTCGTTCAGGAGCCTGCTTGCGTCTCCTGCTGCGCAGGCTGTCCTCTTGGAACCTCAAGCGGAGCCCGGCGCACGACGGCTCCTCAGAGTGGATTTCGGAACATGGCATGTGGACGAAATACAGATATGTAAAATGGGCAGCTACGGACCCGAGGGTGAGTACGAGAGCTGCGGAGGACTTGTCCTGAGCGAACCACAGCCTTAAGAGGGGAGGCACGGTAACTAGCTGTCAGACTTGCCAAGTGACTACAG
Organism: Brasilioporus rufonigricans; assembly: GCA_038089195.1. Lineage (NCBI taxonomy): Eukaryota > Fungi > Basidiomycota > Agaricomycetes > Boletales > Boletaceae > Brasilioporus > Brasilioporus rufonigricans. Next base: position 9,928 of record JBBPKJ010001156.1, on the reverse strand, counting down.
TACATACGTGATCTAAAAGGCTGTACGACAAGGGCGGCACAGGTGTGGCACGACTTGCCCGATACGTGGCAAATTCAAAGAGCGATTAAAAGACCGCCTTGTATCAATCGTGCGACTTCTTGTCTCGCTCAACACCATCACCTCAAACAGCGCCCGCTCTACGAACAACGTCCTACTTTCTACGTTCACATAATGTCTGAGATCAGGAGGAAGCTCGTCATCGTTGGTGATGGTGCTTGTGGCAAGGTCCTTCTCGTGCTCCATCCGTGCCTAGCACCCGTTCTGATTTCTGCACTAGACCTGTTTGTTGATAGTTTTCTCCAAAGGAACGTTTCCTGAGGTATCTCCGGTTTCATTTGTTCTTTATACTTTGACCCTTTACATATTCTCAGGTCTACGTACCGACTGTCTTCGAGAACTACGTGGCGGATGTCGAAGTTGATGGCAAGCATGTCGAGCTGGCGCTATGGGATACTGCCGGTCAAGAAGATTACGACCGGCTGCGGCCTCTTAGCTACCCTGACTCCCATGTCATTTTAATCTGTTTCGCAGTTGACTCTCCGGATTCGTTGGACAACGTACAGGAAAAGGTCTGTCGCCTCAACCCCTCTTATGACCCGTTCTAAAAGCACTTGCTATTTCAGTGGATCTCCGAGGTCATGCACTTCTGTGCGGGTTTACCTATCATTCTGGTCGGTTGCAAGAAGGACCTTCGGCGTGATCCCAGAGTAATTGAGGAGCTCCGGAAGACAAGCCAGCGTCCTGTTACCCCCGAGGAGGCGAGTGGTAGCTGACATTAACACTTATCCGCCTAACGACGTGCCATAGGGTATGGCTATTGCCAACAAGATTGGGGCCAAGCACTACCTTGAGTGCTCAGCACGAACGGGAGAGGGTGTTCGTGAAGTCTTTCAGTATGCTACTCGGGCTGCGCTACTTTGCCGGTCCAAGAAGAGCCGTAATCACTGTGTGGTCTTGTAGACTACTCAGTTAAGACGACGCTTTGTTCAACTATCCTAAACGCCGATGTTTCTCGCTACCTGTCTATTTTCCTTCAGAGTCCATACCCTTCACGACTAGTTCCGCAATCTTCATGATCTGACCTCTTGTTTCGTGGTTGTGAATGCTGTCTCTTACACTCGCCTGTTTGTCGCGACAATGACTTGGTATGAGATGCCTTGACATGGTTCAAAGTATGTTTTGAATGGGTAGTGCACCAGTTACAGGAGGGAAAGTTAGAGTCGAGGAAATATTCTGTAGTTGTGTTATTTCATTCTGTATAAATGTTGGTTGAAAACTTGTTGCATCACAACTGAAATCATGGCTGAACTTGCTTGCGTTTTCCAAGATTAATCATTATCGCCATGCAACCATACATGGAGAAGTGAGCTGATAAGTTCCCCTTGTAGTATTGTAGTACGAATCCATTTTTAAATATGCCTGGACTGACCGTAGTGACGATGACAGTTGCTCTCTTGCTCTGACCATTCCAGAGTAATTCAGGCTCAGGTGTCAATGTATCATGGATACGAATTTCTGAACTTCATGCATGCATCATAACCACGTCATACGTTCGAGTGTGCCAGTTTTTCACCTCAGCTGAATGTTGATGAACGCCAACGCACGCATACACAAGGTCGTGATGTGCATCCTTCGAAGCGCAGCTTCCTCGCACAACTTCACAGTATTCGTGGCCCTCCCTGTCAGTCCCCACGAGGTCCTAGGACGGATGCCAGGAACGACAGTTGGTTCAACGGCTCCGTTCGCCGCATATCAACACAGGAGTTAATACTGCACCTCTATTTCCATAATCGAGTTCCTACCGAGAATTTCGGCCCCGGGCCCCGACCAGTGCGCATGTGGCAACAATCCGGTGCACATGCACTAGATGAACGGCGAGTCGCATGCTGTTGCACACGCACGGCTCTTCCTGCCTTCCAAGACGCTTTCGACCCTGTGTGCACATGCATTCCAGCATGACTTCGTCCACTTGTCGTTTCCTGGAACTCGGGAAGAGAGCGAGAGCAATAGAGGTGTGCTTTCCCTTCCTTTGATAGACATTAGTGCCTGGCTTATTGGGGTTTAACACAGCGTAGACGAAATAGCAATCTGATTTATAAACGCGAGTATCGATGGCGCAGCCCGATACATATGTCATGTGGCCAAGTCAGGGGTTCGTTTCGCATTGGTGCCTCGATCGCCCTAGTATGCTCAGATTGTCTAAGGTACTTGATGCGCTAAGAGTGTGAACGTTGGAGCGCATTGCCGAGTTGCCGGTGGATAGTTCTTGGAGCCGATCAGCGGGTTATGACGCCTTTTGTTAAGGGTCGTCAAAATCGATGCTCTAGACACTCGGCCGATAAAGACATCCTTGGCAAAGTCCCCGAAGCGAAGGACTGATTCGACCTTGACAGGCATGTTGTGGTTAGGAGCTACGGTGAGTGGTGGCCTGTAGTTGCGAAATGAAGGACTTAACTATGAGGTGAGTGTTGCATTCCACTGCAGATGGTCTCACTTGATGTGATGGGATCAACGGTATCTGGGTCTCGGTGCTGTGCAGAATGATAGCTTGTCTGGACATTCACGAAAGCTACGGAGAACGTGCTTTCCAAACCTTTCCTTTCCCGTGATCTGCATGCGAACGGAAAGGATAGCACTCCCATCTTCATCACACTGAGGACCTCTGATCTGGCTTTCATTTCCGCTGGTTTGGGAGACGCCGGGAACGTGCCCGCCCTGACATTGAGGGCGGATGAAGGGGTATTGTGTCGGGAACTCCGTAATCATGTTTTATTGCCACAAAGAACAACATACCGTGATGTCATTGACACCGCAGTTTCCAATTCAACAATATCTACTTTAAAGTTTATAAACACCTCAAGCAAGCGAGGCGGTTCCAGACGTTTTGGAGCTTAGGACAATCTCAACTTTTCCAAAAGACCACGTGCTCCGGAGACGCAAGATGTGCTATGTAAGTACTACTCAGCGCAAACTTAGCGTAGGTAGCTAAATAAATTACATCATCGTCAATGGCTTCGAGACCAAAACAGTAGTTGTGGCATCGATGAGGAAAAGAAGGGGTATTAAAGCACGACTCAAATGGGCGTAATCGGACCGAGCACGAGGCTGTCAACGATGCTTCAAGAACTTGAATACCTGAAGGTGTTAAGGCGATGGAAACTTGATTACCAACGGGTGTGAGATCGCGACATTCGGGCTCATCATGGTATCAACAATGAAAGCGAGTTGTCATCATCGTAGCGGCGGTGGTGGTTGACTAGTGCATTGTGCATGTTGCCACTCAGGCCAGGGTTTCACTGGAGCAGGCTTGAATACACTGTTCTATCTTGGCGACACCGCCACATCATGATACGGAGCCAGACGGGGCCTCGTGCATTTACGAGCCTTAAGGGGCGAGAATCTCACAAACGGGGCTTCGGAATCGGTAGTTCATCTATAAGGGCTCCGGATGTAATTATTAAATAATTCCAGGGGAAGGTCAGTCAAGTTCCTTGGGGTCTAGAGCGTTGGGACACAGCCCGACATCCAGGTCCGTCTTCCAAAACAGGAAGCGGAGCTCTCCACTTCACAATATGATCGACTATTTGAACGGGTTGGCCAAATGTCTCTCCTAACGTCACGCCCCATATCTTCTGTTCCGCAAGTATCCGTCTCCTCATCCAGCCTCGGTTGTCCACGGTCCAAACGATTCCTGTGCCATAACGTCTGGCTATTCGGATATCGTCGGGTGACACTCGCCCAGCTTCATCTAGTGCGTCATCTTCACGATGATTCGTTTCGAGGGTATGGAACAGGAGGTCATGGAAGCCATGTGCACTCCGATGCACCAAATTTTGCCCGCCCGCTATCCCAATTCATCGTCCCCGACCATCCACTCTATCAACGTAATGTCGTCGAATACGCCACCCGGAAGTCTTTTTCTTGGATCCATATCCGCAACCATGGACCGTGACCTGCTCAAAAATCATCATATCACACACATCGTACAGGTCCTTGATGCGCCGTGGATTCCAATATCAGAGAAAGATGGCTTCCGATGTCTTCGAATAGACATACACGACAAGCCATCCGCGGACCTAAAACCTCATCTCGAGGGCGCGTGCCAATACATCGCCAGTGCTCTCTCTAGTGGCGGGAACGTTCTCGTTCATTGTCAGCAGGTGCGTGCTGCAAACACTAGACTAAAATGCTTGCTGAGACGATACGCCTCAAATAGGGTATCTCCCGATCACCTGCCATCGTCATCGCTTACCTCATCCATAATCTCGGGATGTCATATGATCAGGCTTATGCCCTGGTCAAACGTCATAGGCCCTGCATCAACCCAAATCCCGGTTTCGTGGCGGCACTACGCGCATGGGAAAGCAAATGGCGCTCTTCAGCCCTGCCTCCTCCCCAATTTCGACGCGCTACTACGTCGTATGTTTCACTAGGAACTGGAAACGGTGCCATCGAGGACGAGGCGACTGCTTCACATCCACTACCGTTTGCAAGGGGCATGAGCTACTCTTCCTAATTCAGAGCCTAATCCATCCTCCGGACTCATTGCCAGTCCTTCAGCCTCGCTGCAGCCAGGCATGCCTCCTTGCGCTGTGGTTACTTCCATTTTCTGGCAGATTCGTCACGGATCACGGGCACTTCGTATACCATCAATGGCAAAACGTACACGAAGTCTGTCTTCTCATCTTCCACTCATGTTCCCTTCTTCTCGGTCTTGGTCGTAACTTTGCTTTCTACTTCGTTTTCTTGATCTTTTTCGGCAGCATCCATAGGCATACCTGTGAGCTTTCGTCGCTTACTCGTGGATTGGTTAGTTTCAGGTCCATAGTTGAGATCCATCCACTCATCTCTACGGATACACGCAAATTGGAAGATCGTTGAAATAGTTGGAAATGCCTGCCATGCTCAGTTCCCCTATACGAGACCCTTTACGGCGAACACGTCGCTACAAAACGTGGAGCGCACTGCGTTGAAAGCTGGCGTCATATGGTTTGAGTTGGAAGACGGTGGGTGTAAAGAGTGCGCCGCTCGACCTTCAGTGCTTCGATGCACCCCTTTATACTCTTCACCTTCTACACATCGTCTGCCGTTGCCTCTAATCTCTTACTCAACTTGCTTTATGCTATACTTATCATGGTCGCTCGTCATACTTCAGACCTCAAGTTTCCTAATACTGTAGCCTTTGTTTTCTATCATGTATACAGAGCCCCGGCAATCTCTCAAGGTAAAAAACAGTTTCCTCTCCACGAATCCACTCGAACGTCGAGTGCATTTGATCAATTTCTTGAAAGACAATGTAGTATAGCCTGAGTATACAAACGTTAACGCATAACAAAAGTAGGTGACCAACACTACATAAGTGGTATGAGGTAGCGTCCTGCAGCGGAATGAACCATACTCAAGCGGGGATCGGTGACATTTATGCATGATGCTAGAACATTCTACAAGGCGTCCATTCGCTCAGAGCCGCCATGTGCCTCAGCATGCCGTCCTGTGCCAGCAATCAAGTCGTTTGTACGAGTAGCAGTCAAAACCTACAGGACACTGGCACCTCATGTGTACGTATGGCGTAGGCTCCTTCGCCTACGTAACAGGTCCTCGATCCTACGCACTTCCACTTGATACTCGTTCGCAAGCCTCGATATCTTGTCCTGGGCCTCTTGCAGTTCCGCCGTGGCAACTTGAACTTCTTCTTGGAGTTCTTCTTGCGTCTCCTCATCCTCGTCCCGCTCGGCTTCTGCCAGCTCCTCGATCAAGGTGTCCAGCTTCTTCTGACGCTGGGCCACTAACTCCGACATTACCTCGCATATCCGCTTGTATACGGATGTCTGCATGATATCCATACCGCCTCCCAATTCTCGCTGGATTCGAAGAACCACGGGGGACTTATCGATGAGATTTCGGATAATCTCGAGCGCTGATTCGCGCGTGTTGTCATGGCGCATCATCCTGGCACCTCTCTCCAGGAGCGGTTTGAAGAAGATGTCCTTTGTTGCAAGTTCCCTGTCTCGGGAATTGCCGACTTCCGGGGTCACCGTGTCCCACATGCCGGTGACAAGGAGGACATTGGAGTAAGTCTCTTCGCCGCAGAGTTCTTGAAACATGCTGAAACTCTGTCGAGCTGAACCGGTTACCTTCACGTCAGATATCCTCTGCATATAAATGACACCCGTAAAGTGTACACCCGCCCTGTAGCTGTCGAAGAGGTAGATCGTCAGTTTTGAACACATTTCGGTAGCTAAATGCTTACCTGGTGACGAAAGACGCGGCTATAATCTTCCATATGTCGCTGTCGGTCAAGGTGGTGTCACCGAAACCCGGCGTATCGATTAAAACTACTTCTTTTTCGTCGACGTTAAACTGATTCGATGTTTGTACTTCCGAAGTGCAACTCTCCAGTCCTCGCCCTACGCCAAGTGATGATTTCGATGCTAAGTTGACAAACTGGAAGCAAATCGTGAGTGCGTAGCTCGTCAGTTAGGTCAGTTGGTTGACGGACTGTCGTCTTTCCACTCCCGGTTGGGCCCATGACCCTAATAGGAACATAAGAATTACGGCGGGACAAACATAAGGAATAGTTACATACGCAATGTAGATGGGCTTTGAACCACCACCCTGAACTGCAGATGGCATCAATGTGCCCGCTGCTGGTGCCGACTCCTCGTCATTTTCTCTCAACCTTACATTTCCCTGTCTTCGCGAGCCCATACAGGTGGAAAGGCAATGTAAAGCGGCAGAAAAAATCTGGCTCATGTTTCAATTGGCGGCGTCGTTGGACTTTGGTAGAGGTGAATGTTGAACAGAGAACCTTGGAATCGCCCACAGGACGCGTGTTAACAGCGATGTGGCATAGCATACTATTTGCTCACCTTGCGTAGAACACCTGGCATATTGAAGCGTGGATGCCACGAATCAGACCCGATGAGGGTTGAATCTCGAATTATCCATCTGGAGAGTTGCGAGGGTCCTTGCGCAATTGCTTCATGTTGCCGTGCTATTAGGCGCATGGTACATTCTCGCTGGAGGTTCTTTAATATCCGGATACAGAGTGGGAGGTGCGGGGTTCAAACGGTCTCACTGGAATCAATAAATCGTATGGTCAACGTGTAGGTGCTCGTGTGTCGCAAATGACGGAAAGATTGCAATGGTACCTCTATTTCCCCAGAACCATGTCATGTCCGACCCAGAAGCCAAGAGCCTGAGGCTTCTGCTACCAAATCTGTGTAGTGTAACCACCAACACTTTACTTCTTTGGTCTCTATCGCCACTTTCCAATGAGTGTACCGGAAATTGTCAAATACACTTATCTCTTGCGTGTGGCGCCGGAGGGAACCGGATTGGAGTGTTCCGTTACAAGGGTTGTGATACACACTGCGAACAGAGGGTCAGAACACCGATAAAAAAGAAGCATTGGTTCTAGACCGTCGAAGCTGCGCATATCTAGGTGTGATGCGTCATGGCGACCACCCGTAAATTGGCTTCCAATCGTTTGGCGTATGAGGAGTGAAAGTTAGTTTAGTCCACGGAATGCAGACCACATGCTCCAAGGCCGCGCGCGACGGATACTCCATCCGAGCAAGTACGTCCATCTCAGAACAACGCACAAACCTCGTGGACAGCCTCATGCCAGATCAGGACATACTAGAAGGGGGAAAACAACGCCTTACCCATCCAGGATCACGCCCACGTTCCACAGGACGGCGTAGGATGCACCCGCAACGTCAACTGATGATAAAAGAGTTCTTCGAAAGATTTAATACTCAGGGTTAGCCTAGTCACTCTAAATCTTTGAGGATAGGCCCCATCCCTTCTGACGATTTCAACTCATCTCGACATTGATGACTTCCGGAGAAGATAGGACTATGGTTGCGTGCGTAAGCTCTTGCTCTTTAGCGTGCTCCCTCTCAGTTCCTGTCCTTAGTGTGATGGGGGCGACTGGTAGCGGAAAGTCAACCGTAAGTAATTTCACTCAACAGGACAGATTGAGTATCGAAAAGCGTCGTCAGTTTATCAATCTTGCAAGTGGATCAAACTTAGCTGTCAGTGACTCACTTGAGAGTTGCACCATTGACGTGGAAACGTCCACGTTTGTTCTTGACGACCGGGGTGTTACCCTGATTGATACTCCGGGGTTTGACGACACAACGCGAAGTGACACTGACGTCCTCAAGTCGATAACAGACTATCTTTCTGGCTCGTGAGCATACGCATATTCCCTCTGTCAGAGCAATCGACCTACCCCTACATGCAGATATAGCCAAGGGACCAGGCTCGCTGGCGTGATTTACATGCACCGCATCACCGATAACAAGATGGGCGGCCCCTCGAGAAGAAACTTTCACATCTTTCGCAATCTTTGTGGGGATGCTGGCCTCCAGAACGTCCTCCTCGTGACCAATATGTGGTCCAAAGTGGATCCAGAAGACGGGAAAGCGCGGGAACGCGAGCTCGCGAGCAAGGAAAAGTTCTTCAAGCCTGCACTTGATAGAGGAGCACGGATGCTTCGCCATGACGGTTCACGGGAGTCCGCACACGCGATTCTTCGTCACTTGATCGGTCTAGAACCTTCAACGCTTCTTGTCCAAGACGAGATAGTGAATCAGGAGAAAGACCTCGCTCACACAACTGCCGGCGCAGATATTATGCGCGAATTGAAGGAACGGAAGGATCGTCACGCAGAAGCACTGGAGAACTTATGTCTGGGGATGGAGGCTGCAAGACTCGCAGAAGATGAGGAAACCAAGGAGGTACTCCAGGAGGAGGCCAGGAAAGCGCGAGAGAAGATAGAGGGGATCCGCGGTGACCTCGAGCGGATGATCACGAATTTTGCAATGGAGAATTCGCGACTTGAGAAAGAGATACGGCGATATAAGAAGAATTCCAGGAAGCAGAAGGCGGATGCTGAACGCAAAGCACAGTTGTTCGAACAGGAACGCAGGGCTCGTGAATTCGCAGAGTCCGGGAGAAGGCAAGCTGAAGCACAGCTCGGTGCTGAACGGGAGAGGCAAGAGCGCGAGAGGCAGCAACGTGAGAGGCAGGAGCAGGAGATGCAGCAGCGCGAGAAGCAGGAACAGGCACGCGCAAGGCAGGAACGCGAGGCGCAAGCAACTGGTTTTTTTGGTTGTCTTATGCAGTAATAGGGTGTGATCTCATATCCTTTGGAGACACGCCTGTGATTAAGTTATATTGCAAAGACATTGTCCTTTTCTCGTCGGAAGGAAGGACTCTTCCCTGCGAATCATTGAAAATGTCAAATGGAAAATATGTTAGCTTGTCGGATTGCGTCATGACATGTCAGACTGTCACCTACGCTACTTGGTCAGCGAGTTAGCGACTCGGGCCCTATTCGTCTACTGTCGTCGCATTTAACAGCAATACTGCTACAATTGCGACGACTCATTTGTCGAGCTGGCACTAAAAGGCTGCCCGGCGTACATGTTAAGTCAAAGCTTTGGTTGCAGCAGAATCACCCCGAATACACGGACTGATATTGGCCCTCGTGATCGATAATAGAGGAGGTTCAAGAAGCCGCAAGTTGTCGTGTCCAGTGGAACTTGGGAATTGGCGTTGACCATCTGGAATTGCTTAAACCAATCTTTTAGTTCGAGTCAGTTAGTAGGATGCCGCGAGCAACGGTAACAGTGTCAGAGGTGGACGAAGTCCTTCAAAGACTAGGAAACGAGCGAGGCGGACCTTACAAATTGGATGGCAAAGACAAAAGTTGAAAGATCAAGTGCACGATTATTCCAATATAGTGTCAATGGAGCACGACAGTTGGCAGCATCTGTGACTTGGTAAGGTCTGGGACTGGTCCAGAACCTGTCCCAGACCTTCGGCTAATACAGTGATTGAATAGAATTGAACAGAAAAACTCGGATAAATGCATTCACTGATGATATTGGGATAC
>JBBPKJ010001155.1:0-12608 GCA_038089195.1 Brasilioporus rufonigricans | reverse complement strand
TGCAAGGATTTCTATGAGATGTGAGTTGCTACCCTCCCCTCAACCTCGACCTTCATAGGTGTGACAGATTCGGGCGGGGTTTCAATATGGAGTGGCTATTCACAGATGGGGGGACATCTGTTTGTGGCGCAGACTCACAGTCGAAGGGTTCATCAAGTACTTCGGCAGGTCGGAGATTGATTTAATGCTATGTCACAGTGTGACACCCGTCCCACACGCAGATGGGAAATTTTGCAACTGCCTGTCAATCATACCCGCTGAGCCGGCATCACGCTGGCAACATCAATTTGTTGTTTCAAGTGCTTTTTTTCATTGTAACCCATTTTTTACATGAGCCTCTATGACTCTACGTAGTTTTTTATTTATGTATGGGTGACAAATGACGATGTGTTCGCAAGTGGTGTGCACATTTGCAACACCGGTCTCACGACAGTATTCGTTTTTACTCCGTGGACTCTCGAGTCTTCCATTGATTCAGATGCACTCACTTTTACAACGCTCGACCCGACAACCAACCTTCCCAACGAGATTCTTGTAGCCATCTCTTTTGACCTTCGCCCAGCTGCCCTCACTTCTGTCGCTAGTGGAGAGCTGTTGCGCAATGGTTTCTCTATACCAACGTCGTCATCTCCGAGCTCTTTTCTTCATCATCTCTCTATGTGACACCAAAGGAATTGCCAGACCATCACTTCTCATCCCCATCTTGCCGATGGTCCAAGAAAGCTCCACATCTGGTGGACACCTGACCACTGACCACTTTTCCAATCCCAGCCTCGTGATGACACTCCCACCTCTCCGCTGCCATTAGCCTATCAACAAACTTCGAGTCTTTGGACCTTCCTGCTGACCCAGATTAACCATTGCCGGCAACGCTCCATTTCCTCAGTGGTGGCGTCGTCTTTCATTCCTTCCTCTACCTCTCTCAGCGCCATCAGTTATCTCAGACAACCGTCTAGTTCAGCTCCTACGTGATACGCTATCAATACGACATCTTAGAATCCCCGATTACTTTGACAAGTTATCCCTTCATTTTCGCGCCCTTCCATCCGTGACTTCCTCTTGTGGCTCGCCCCGTACAGCTGCCACGATTCAGTCCCTCGAGGTGAAGTTATTCCCACGCCCCACAAGCTCTGCATATGCTCTACCTTCTAAGTTCATCGATGTCGCACTTCGAAAACGCGTCAACTAAATCATCGTGCATCGGCTACGAAATGGTGGGTGGCGTCAACATTCCTGGGGTTGCTCAGTGCGTTTGAGCGCCTCTCGACGTTCGATTTATCCCCGACCCGCGTTGACATGGGCTTCTGTAACAGCGCCCATAAGTTGTTGTCCTGTGATGCATGGCAGAAAGGCTGTCCTTCTCTCCGTCGCATCGTCTCGAATGGACGTATAACGAGGAACAAGACGTATAATACTTGGTCGAGGAGACGAGTTTTCTTTTCTTTTCGCAGTGAATGGATGACTTAGCCCGTACTCTATCCATGACCACCACGAGGGACGTTGGTCTCTGATTCCCAAGCGTTTTATCACATGCTTTCAAGATCCTTGGGGGTGGTGGCGCATACTCGATACTTGCTACTCCTCCCTCCCCTTCTCTCCAGGTACTATCCTTCCCTTTGACACTCGCACTCGGTATCCCATCATGTCGCCCGTGGACACGTACGCGTGTCTTTATTTCCATATCCGCACAACACATGCCCACGTGCCAGGCTCGCACGCCCCTTCCAACGGTCTGCCTGATGCACATTCACGTCATACACGCCCATGATCATGGTCCTCCTTGAAAGCGACTGATTCGTCCAGATTTTCGAATCTGACGCATACCCGGCTCCCCCAAGGTTCACCCGTGGGCAAGAACGTTTCGAACTCCAGTTTCTTCTCGCTCAGATGATGAGCGTGGAAGAACAAATCCAAACGGTCTCCATATCGGGGTAAAACGAAGGTGGACAGGAGATCAGGCGAAACCGGATGCCTTACGGTGGCGCTCAAGTAGAACGAGATCAGTTCGAAGCGTTTGGGCCTATCGGAAGGGAGGCGATCGACCCCGTCGTACAATGAATATGAATACTAGAGGCTGTTTGAATCACGATCTTCCTTGACAAAAGAGAAAAGGTATCCATTACAGTGGTTTGTTGCAATGACGGTACATACATATAGGTGCTGACCGAAACTATTGATGTGTGCACAAGTATGGTCGGAGAAAAAAGAACAGAAAAGAAACTTGACGTCAACAAGGGAGAGAACGGGGAAATGGAAATGGAAAACAGGAGAAGAGGCACAGAAGAGGGGTAAATGAAAACAGAAAGAAAGCGAGAGAGAGCGTACATACACGCCTGCGTCATTAGTCCATACGACAAGGGCAACACTTATAATAAGAATGAAACCATGGAGATACGTCTCATAGGGTATCACGTAGTTGGGTAACGGTCGACGTCAAAAGTGTCAAAAAAAAGAAGGAAGCGAGAAGTGGAAGTCCCGCACCAGGCGTTCTAGGAGGTACCGGGCTAAGTACTGAGTGTGTATGAATAACTTCCGGAGTATTTGGGCTTCGGAACGGCGCCAAAAACGAGTGGTCCAAGGCTAGACACGCCAGAGGTAGTGTGATGAGCGAGTCTACGCCGCTCCTTCCGACTCATCCACGAATATATCAGCGTAATGTTCCAAAATTGTCTCGATCGCCTTGAGCAATATATGTCAGTTCGATGGAGCGCAAATAACAAAAAAAGAGAGAGAGAGAAGGTCGCAAAAAGTGATTATGGTTACCTTGTTCTGGAAAGCCGCATCCGCCATACTGCCATTCGCATGCCCAGAGATACTTCCATTGCTCGATATCTGACCAAATAACGTCGGGCCAAAGACGATGGCAATGTTTTGAATCGACATCGAGTTGTCCGCTTCGCACTGCACGATCCTGGGTATCCACCACTGGTCAGTAGGATGCTCGCGACAAACACGCTTTTGTGACTGACTTGTGTAGGTGACCCATGAAGTATTTCAGCGTCGCATAATTTGGGTCTGGCAAATCGTTGACCCGTTCGTGCAGCCGAATATGTCTCAAACGGTCGTTCTCGATTCCTGACTGTCATTAGGATCGGAGAGAAGCAAAGAAATCGATCAGCTCACTTGCGGCATCTATGAAACCTTGATGGAGATTTGAGGTAAGGAGAGGGTCTGGCAGTTCTCTGAACCATAGTTTGAGCACGCTGGTGACATTGTTAATGTCGGACGTCCATTCTTCCGAGTCTAGATCCACTGAATCCATGTCTGACGAACGGTGTCAGCCAACCTCCCAAGTAAATAGGACCCCTCCTCACCCTTGTCTAGTCGTTCTTTCAGTAAACCGACCTTTCTTGCCATACCGCTGATGCGGTATATCCCTTGCGAGGACAGACCATGTTTTTCTATCGCCACACAACATTTTTCTAAGATGGGGGGAATTTCCACGTTGTCTCTGGCCATTTGTTCGGCCAAATCAACGCCGAACGTGGGCCGGCCACGATCAGTTATTGATGGGTGTGGCACATTATTCGCCACCTGTGGATGATGCGCAGTAGCGTAGCCTCCACCCAGAGTCGGTAGAGGTGGGAGCTGACAGGGAATAAGAATCAAACAACACCTCAAATAAGTTGAAAAGGGAGTACGTACGAAGCCTTCCTCCGCAGGTCCTTCCCTTCTTGGTCCACGAGGAGCCCCACCGCGGGCATATGCATAATTTTGCATATATGTCTTGAAATCTGTGCGATTGTCAATAGATTCAGTGAGCGCCTTGAGACCGATCCCTTCGAGTGCTATATTAACGCCAGCGCCATGAGCAGCTTGGACGACCTTGCCTTCCTCAGGAGAGACTGGAACGAGGGTCGACCCATCACTCAGCACGATGCTTTCGAATAGAAAGGCATATCTCGTCAAGTGGTACTGCGTTCCGAGGTCGATTTCGTCAGCACACTCCTTGAGGGACTGCATCTGTGATAAGCACCAGGAAAGCACAGTAGGATGTATAGACGAACTCGCAAGATACGAGGAAGCTGAAAATTGAAGTATTCTTGTCGCATGGTTTGGGTGTCGGTGAAGGCTTTCCGGTAAGTGTCCGAAGCACTAGAGACACGTGACCTAATATCATCTTCCTGCCGTTGAATCTGGATATCACATAAATTAGTTCCTAGCATCAACCAAGCGAGATCCAAACGCTGACATTCCCAGGGTTTTTGCCCTTGAGAAGTAAGCCACCTTTGGCTACAGCCTTTCCGAGTACTCGTTTTCCCCCCAGTACTCCAGGGGCCTTAGCATGTACAGCACTCTCGTTCAGCGGTTCGCCTTCTTTCTGAAGAAGTACGCGCTCCAGCTCTTCCGACGATATATCTAGCCGAGTTTTGCTCTTCTCCATATTCATCTCCGCCTCTTGGAGGGCACGCTCGTAACGGCTTGCCAGCTCTTTGGTCTAGATTCAGATCAGAAGCATGTTCCTGATGGGAGGGTTGCGGGAGACAAACCTGCTTCCTGTTCTTGTCAACTTCCTTTGCGAGAGAAGCGAGTTCGTCGCTCATCTCATTGAGGCGTTGAGCAAACCTTATCCTGTTGTCGGCCATGACTTCATGCAATTTCATGGAAGACTGCCACGCATGCACGAAGGACCTGGCAACAGCGCACGTAAGTTCGGAGTTAGGGAGCGAAATGTGTTGTACGGTACCCAGCCTTTCCATCATTCATAGAATATACCTCTGATGTGCTGCGAGCCAGTTTCTGCAGACTCTTGCCATACTCCTCTTCAAGGACCGCCCGCTTCTTGAAAAAGACCGAAGCCTCCTGTTGTGGTTATGGATCAGACTCAGTATCATGCCATACCTCGGCGTGCGCCCTGAAGACGACCACAAACCCGACAGGACACCATGCTCTGTTTGATTCGATCCAGCAGGAGAGGCACACCGCACTGCCATGACCACGTGTCAACATAGCAGTTCCTCAGCCAAGCAACAAAACTCACATCTAATTCGCATAGCGCCCTCAAAATGTTCTCGTCGAAACTCGGCTCCACTAAGCTAACTATGTCACTCGGAATGGTGGACAGCGTGTCCCTCCGGTCGACGGTGATTGGGGTGCTGTCTCGCTGCCTTGACGTAGATGATCTCCCAAGCGAGTCGGAGCTTGATCTTGGAGGTGGTGATGACTGCTTCCCTGGCGCAGACAAGAACGCCGGCGTTGTTGCGGATTCGTGCAGGAACGACAGGTTGCCAGGCTGGAGGCCATATGGAGTATGACCGGGATTGCTTGGGTCGGAATGATCAGCGGAGTCCCATACAGATGGCGAGTACCCGTCGTCGCCCATGACCACATCCACGACGAGCAGCACGACGAGCGGGACGAACTTGTGTGGGACGACGGCGAGCGATGAGAGGGATATCCACGACACCACTTGACGCCCCCGTCGCAGTCATATTATGTAATGGATTTGCCATTTCAAGGAATATTGACCCCTGTTAACTGCCACATATACATATATCCATTTCAGCCCCGCAATTATGTACCATACGCCTCCAGCCCATTAAAGATACGTGGTGTAATTATTCCGCATCGCACGTCAATGACCATTCATCCTGCATGCACAGAGCGGGCACTGGACGCTGGTATCGGTGATGATGCTCTGGTCCGGCAACATTCTTGTCCCGTGTCAATACAGAAATCCAACAGACATGCACGCCGACTCACGCTTGCTTGCACGTCGATGCGCAGTCGTGCATCTGTGCCTTGTGCATGCTACTGAACCGACAATGCTTATTATTGCAGTCAACCTGGTAAGGTCAGCCCTTGAGTGGAAAACGTCGACGGGCGAATACCAGCAAGCACACCGTCTGCTGCCTGGCAACATGTTGGTGACCGCACGGGAATTCGTGGTACTGTGTGAGTTTGTAGCACATTTGAGAAAGATCTAAGAGTTGAACGACGTCGAGGATGCAAACGAGCTGGGTGCTTTGGTATTCAACTTCGCCATCTTCATGCGTATAAATACCCGTCAAAATAAGGCCCGCGGAGGGAGATGGCCATGCAGATGCAAATCCGGCCCAAGGGGCAAGTTGCCAGTTTGTTTGCGACGAGCCTGCAGAGCGCCTGAGAAAATGAAATAGAGCAATATGGTCCGAATGGGTATCACTGATCATGCAAAAAGTCAAGTCTCGTCATAGTCATCAAAGAACGATGTGACGGATCGTTCCTGCTATGAATTTCGGAGATCGGCCGATCAGCGTACGAGGCTGGGAAGGGTTTGGTCAGACAATTCACTCGGGCTAAAACGGGGGCAGGGGGCATCTTTAGGCTACGACGAGATCGCTCCGCGAACATTGGTTCCTGACAGGACACGCTACCGTACGTCTCCTCGTGATTATTTACATTTTGCTCTAATTGAACGCTCGTCTAGGGCCACTGGGAATTATGACGAGCTGGATGTCTGATAGTGCCATCCCACACCCCTGAAAGCGGGTAAAGATCCCTGTCCTCGAGGCCGACGTCAAACTCAGGACACGGCAGAATCCACGAACCGCGCGGATATGAAGAAGGGGTGGAGAAAAACAAAAACCCAGAGACTTGGCGGGGCGCAGATGGCAAACCCCCGAGACTAACCACATGCGGCCGAAAGGGGGATCTGAGTGTAAAGTTTGCAAGGCTTGCAGCGAGGTACATTAAAATAGTGTCAGATCTGTTCCGTGATATACGGCAGCGGCCAACGCTTTCGTTGTGGCCCAGTTCTGCGAAACCCTCAAATTACCCAGGCACGAGGCGACTACCTCCGTCGACAGGCTGCTGTGCAGTCAAACGAAAGCCAAAAGGATCCGCTTAATACTTCAGGGGACATTGTGTCGCCCGACATCTCACCAACTTCACCTGTGTTTGCTACACACGGCCAGGGGTAATAACGGAAGATGGGCAACATGTATAGCAGTGCGCATAGAGAAGTACAAACAGCGTTATACAATGGGTCCGACCCTCCTATCAATGATCTGCGTGCCTCCCGTTCCAATCATAGCACATCTCGCAAAATATTTTGCAAGGGCGAGACGAACTACTTGTAACCGTTGCTGAGTATTTTGATGTCCTTCAACGCGAAGCTTCATGTCCAGCATGCTAAGATAATCTTCTCCTGTTCCCTGTGCCATTCTCGCGCAAACTTCGTCGAGGCGATAGAGTAGGATGCAGGCACTAGCGTAAGAAAAGAGTGGAGTAGGTTCTAGAACGGGGTCGAATCAGCTCCGAGCTACTGCGTATGCTGTACACCCGTAATGAATTACCATGGTGCAAGAGCTGAATAGCATCGCATAGCAAAATCCCCCACCAGGACTTCGGCGCAATCTCTTCTTGGAATATTGTCACGAGGTCCCAAGCGGCATCTTGGAGATCCTGATTCAACAGCCGCTGATGAAACTCAGCATACCGCACAGCAAACGTCAATCGATGGATAAAAACGCCATGTGTTCCAGCATTCGCGCGAAGGGCCTGGAGCGACGGTGCGATATCAAGGACGTATCTCGTGTATCTTTCTGGACCTAAAGTAATTCAGACAAATATAGCTTAAGATACCATGTCTCGAACCTGTGTGGATGTACTCGTGTAGGATTCGATCAACCACACGGCCAAGGCCAGGCCAATCTTCTGCCGATGAACAATACGACAGTGCAAGACCATATTCCTTTTTCTGTACAAATGTCCGAGCGGCTATCTGCGCTAAGAAGGTAAGTAATTGATTGAAAACGCAGCCAATGCAACCCAACCCTGCAGATGCTTCTCCTGGCGTTCTCTCGCTCGTATTCATGGCAAGTGGCATTTAAATCTTTGATTATTCCAGATAGGTCCCCTTTATACGAACGTTCATCCGCATTACTTTCCGAGGGATTCGTGGACTCCGCGCCATGCAATCTCAGTGGGACACGCACCAGCAGCTCGTCTGCAGTTTTTGCGCCGACCTTCCCACACGAGTACATGTACGCTACCGTAATCCTCCACAAGGCGGAATCAGCGTGGAGGTACTGCGCGTAGGAAAGAACGTAGAAGTTCCGGGGTGTTAATCCTGAACTATATCCAAAATCATTTCCCGTTCCAGATACATGAAAATAGGTTGCTTACTCCTCGTTCGGATCCTTGTCTACAAGGGCTAACGGTTCCATCATGTCCGCTAGATGGGCGCTTAGCCAAGGGTCCAGGTCCACCGCGTGATCCAGTGCTTTCAGCGGATCACCGGTAAACAGCGCAGCATGGATCATGTCTTCCAGGTTGGTCGGATCAGGAGGCATGTCTTCCAGGACCTGTGCGATAACATCGCTTCAAAAGTAGTCAGCGGGTGATGGAAGAAAAAGTAGCAGTTGAACTTACGGAAGATCCTGCCTCCGAAGCCTTGGATCCACGAAAACACCCCAGGCAACACAAACCTCCTTCCAGTCGGCACCCAGCTCTTCGCAGACCTTCTGGATCATTTCCCCGCGACCTTCCAATATGCCGATTATGTCACTGAAACGATCCCACCAATCCTCGTAATCATCACGTCGGTCAGGTTCAGGAACGCCATCGAGCTCGAGACGTAGTGCCTTGACCTTTTCCTTCCACCTGTGGGACGCATATGCAAATTCTCTTTCTGCTTCATATGCCTGTAGTTTCGGTTGTGTATTGAGTAATGGGATAAGGGATTGTGAGAGCTTTCGTAGGTCTTTGGATGGATGGGCGGACAGAGTGCCCAGGAAAAATGTTACAGCTTTACTCAGTCCTCTGAGAGTCGCCCTTGAGAAAATTAGTAAGGGAAAGCGGTAGTAAATGGTGTGGTGCCCAACCTGGTTAGGTATGGCCAAAACATTTCATCTACCCAAGGACGCTCTAGGGTCGAGAGGTGGTCTCCTTCTTCAGTAGAAGGTTCGATGAAATGAATATTTAGCCATTCCATAAGGTCATCTCCAACAGGAGCATTCTCGAGTCCATACTCGGGGACATAGAGAATTACGAAAAGCGATAAACATGTGTAGAGTGTCCTATAGTGGTCACTGGGAACTTGACGGGATTCAGAGGAGGTTTGCTGAATCAAGTCTTCAGGAATTTGTCAGAACCAGGGCTAAGACACGTACCGCAGTATGTACCCAGCATTCCTTCGCAAAGTTTACATAGTCAAGGGCGAGTTTGCGCATCACTCGTTGGCTTGGTTCATGCTGAAGCCTTGAGAAGTCCTCAATAGTCACAGTAGCGCCAGTAAGAAACCTCTTACAAATCGGTGCCACTTTGTATCGCCGACTTCAACAAATTCTGCCACGCAGCAAAGATGATAGACGTGTCTCCGATAAACTGGGATATTTTAATGAATGACGAGACGCAAGATATGGTGAGATGACACACCAAACGACGTTCAGATAGCGGTAGGGCCTCTGAACTCACGAAATAGATAAGTTGATCATCGGGGCTGAATATGCGATGCCTTGCTGACAGGCTCTCTAGCTGCGATAAGCACACTCGTTGAACTCAGGAGCCATTTAATAGATTAACAATTTTCCTACCGAGGAAGCTGGGTATATCGCATACGTTTCATTCAAAGGAGATGGGGTTGCGTGGAGCGTTCTCCCTGAATTCTCGAGCTCCTCTGCTCGTCCTGCGTCCAGAAGAGCGGGTACGACGCTCAGATAGTCAGAGGGCATCTTCAACCAGTTGAACCGAACAAAACCGCCTCCACAGGTCTCCCACATGGATTACATAAGCTTTATATTACCTCCGATCATGGGTTCAACATCAG
Organism: Brasilioporus rufonigricans; assembly: GCA_038089195.1. Classification (NCBI taxonomy): domain Eukaryota; kingdom Fungi; phylum Basidiomycota; class Agaricomycetes; order Boletales; family Boletaceae; genus Brasilioporus; species Brasilioporus rufonigricans. The sequence goes on along the minus strand of JBBPKJ010001155.1, from coordinate 2,857 downwards.
AAAGCTGTAGGTCACCGTGGAGTAAGAATTTCATAAGATGGATGAACATCTCCCCGTACGCCACTCGACCGTCTCGCGAAAACACGTTCAGTGAACCTCTCTTTTGTCAACGGGTGCTGGCTACGTCTTCATGATCGTATGAAATGCTGCCATTGAAATTCGGCATGCAGTCGTTTCAAGCTCCAGAACATCCACGGGCGGTGAGGTTCTAGCACATCTGCTGACGGCTGAACAGGTGACTTAAATGAATGTGGTAACACAATCACCATCCCGCAGCTTCTGAGAATTTTACAGCTTACGAGCTGACGTTCTCCCGTTGGAATCTCAAAATTTTGCCTTGTTTCGCGGAACATCTGACGGAAAAGGCTGAATCAAATCTGTCCATGATTTTGGAAGACTAAGGACTTAGACGTGCGATCACTATTTCTAGCAATCGAGCACCTGACCGCCAGTGAGAGCGGGGTCTTTGGTGAGTCAGTTAATTTAGAATGCTTGCATTCCTTCTCATCACCATCATGGCTGCCTAACGTATCAGTTTAGCGCCACAGGCGAGAAATCTGGCTAGTAAGATATCCGATCACCGCACGGTGCCATGCATGCATAAGGGCCAGTCCCAGCGAGCATTCCAATTGAGAAGACCATGAGGTGATCAACTGTCGGTTTCCGAGACAAGGGGTATAATACAGACCGCCCAGGACGAGTCGTAGTCCATGTATTAACGATTCTTCTGCTGGCACTAAACTCCAGGGTTGAAAGTACCAAATTAATTTCAGCCGAAAGCGCTCTTCTCGCGCAAAAAAACACACACCGCTTCCACGCTTGTAATCGTGACACTTATTGTAGCTGCATAACTGCATGAACTTGGAATGTGGAGCCCGGCCGAGGGGATTGCCACTGCGGTCTTGGAGCTCCCACTGTCGACTGCATGCGTTTTCCGTCTCTGTACTGCCCTCTTATGGGGTGCCAGTTCAAGCTACGTCACCCGGATCCTTCCCAATCCAACTGCTGCACCCTGCTGGCTGTCATCTTCTGACGTGGTTCAGATCGTGAGCACGCTCGAGGGACTGCCACATTGCCACCCATTGCCGGCTCCACCACCGAGACGATACCTCGGTTTGCTGTGATGACCCAAGACAATGCCACCCGTCTGGTTGGTCTCTCTGGGTCAGGGGATCAGTCCTTGGAAATAATTGCCTTCCTGCTTACTGCATGTTGTGATTCTGCACCACGATCCGATTCCATATTCACTGCGCGCTCTCGGGAATCAGTGAATCAAGAAGTTCCGCCAGAAAATTTGTCATCGGCGGCTTACACCCGGCCCGATTGACTAGAGAAACGAGTGCACTGTCTCAACCTGGACCACGATGCTCGCATGTACATTCGCCGTGCTGTCTACACCTATGAATCGTATATTATGTATACTGTTCAGGTTCGAGGCCAAAGCCGCTTTCCAGACGAAGACTTGGTTCTGGGTCAGTCTGACTCAGTCAGTATGATTCCCTGCTAGACCCTGCCGCACTGTACCCTGACCGATTCACAGGGCCTATGAATGCCCACCATGCTTACCTTCCTCAAACGATGAATCATTTGCTACCTCCACACGCGCTGCCCAGGTTACCTCTGTTGTGGCATTCAGGCTGGACTGGAGGTCAAGGTAGATGAACGATCCTGGCAAAGCAAAGGTCAAAGTCCAAGGATAGTAAGTATGTTTATCTGCCGAGATTTACACCATGCAAATCTGTAATAGCTGACGACGACCCGACCAGATGGCGCATATCCGAGTCCTTGCTAAAGCAGGGGTAACACGTATCAGGAACATGCCCACATTACAGAGCAGGGGACGCCATCTGTCGCCCTGCTTTTTGATGCCGCATGTCCCGCTCTGTTGGAGGAGAGATTGCGGCATGGAATTAGAAAACCGAACCTACGTGCACTTGACGTTTGCTGAAGATCACTTGGGAAACCGACTGTATAGCAAGTATGGACGCTTACGTAACTGGCAGGGCAAAGGTACAGAGTGGCAGGTCCACCCAAGTCGCATCCGTAACTGCCCCGGTTCTCAAGTTGGGGTCAAGAAGACGTAGACGGTCATCCATGCCCGATCTCGTATGGCATGGCTAGGGTGCTGTGGACATCTGTAACAATTTGTGAGTGTCATTCGACATCGCCATTTCAAGGCTGAGGCATACCCCAGGTACGCGGGTGTCTATTAGTGCACTAGGCGCGCAAGGTACAGACAAGCCACACAATTTTTCCGGAGTTGGGTCCGGGTATTATTGTAGGGCTTTATCGGCGGATTGGGCTGTGTTCTCAACCAGTGCTGACCAGTGACCATCGACACCACTGCCAGTGATCATAAATTGTTTGGTTGATAAATTTAGCATACCATTGACTGGGACCACAGATTTCATGTATACACATATGTTGGAAGGGGGGAAGCGCAAGCGCAGCCTCGTCGGCACCGGCCGACTTCGTACCGGACAGTATACCTTCCATATGATTCTTTGTCATTCCCAAACATTGCCATACATGTCTTTTCATTTCTCTGCTCGATACCGTATTGTTCAGGTCATGCCAATCAGCCATGGTCCGAGTACACTCACATTCCACATATTGCTATCTGGATCATTCTCATACGGACAAAGACCTGATACACTGCAGTCCGAGATCATTCAGAGTGGAAAAAGAATTACAATGTTACAGATAAGGTACAATACACAACTACAAGAGTATTTCAAGCACCAAAACCGTAGAGGGTACGGCCTGAACGTTTGAGAGCATAGACAACGTCGAGAGCAGTGACAGTCTTGCGCTTGGCATGCTCAGTGTATGTCACAGAATCACGAATCACCTGTAT
>JBBPKJ010001154.1:0-12630 GCA_038089195.1 Brasilioporus rufonigricans | reverse complement strand
AGTCAGTTCTAGGACGGTGCCAGTGAACAAGCGCAAGCGGCTCGTTTGACTACTCTCACTGTCCTCATCCTAGTTTCTCGTCATTCAAGGTCGGAAGACATCGTATTATCTAGACCATTGTTGTGTTGTACCCTGATTTGGTTTGGATCGTGGATAGATGAATACCATGAAGCAACGTTTCTCCGTGGAGAGCGGCATTTCCTAATCGAGTGATGGTTCCCCGCAGTACTTGCCTCACATCAGACATCAGTACTAGTGGATATTAATGACCTGGCTTGTACCTACATTAATATATGCACCCTTCTGCTGTCGATGTATCTATGTGTCGACCTTGCACGTGTGGACGGTCTGGTTCTTTGCATGTGACTCCTGGCCCACGTTCGTCATATTTCAATGGTCGTTCCCAGTCCAAAGTCATCGTTAGCTACAGAGAACGGAAGGATTGGTATCAGCACAGCACATCATATCACCTGAGACAGCTTACTGTGGTGGGCAGCTCCACGCTCAAATTCCTGATACCGTAAACTTCTCATCATGTTTGCCTAAATCGCGCGCACGACACCAGGTAGACCTCTGGCGGTCAGTCATCTCTTCGAGTGCAAAGGACGCAGTAATGAGTGGTAACCACGTATAATCGCGCGCACGGAGGGATGGATGCGCTGACGCGGGTACGAATTGGACTAATCAGAAGAAAGGGCATCATCAACTCGCCTTGCCCTGGGAGACAGTAACGAGATACACCTGTAGACCGACGAAAAACACACATGCCGCCTGGGCGATACACGTCCATGATCCCAGTGAACTTGGTCTGATCAAAGTGCGAGTTACCACCGGCCTTGATGGTACGCTGAGCGAGGAATGCACCAGTTGAGCCAACAAGCGCCGTCATAAGCAGCAATTGATGAGAAGTAAGCGACTTGGAGAGAGGGACCTGGAATTGGAAAACTACGTAAGATTGAATCCGAGGAATGGAAGGGTAATAAATGGAGACAAGGTGGCATGAAAAACCACAAGCCGAGCTGAACACCGGATGAGGTTGTAGCGACAGCAATTGAACGCGAGAATATGGTCATGTTCTGTGTTTCGTTCGTGTAAGGGAGTGTTTTGCTTACAAGAACGTGAACTCGTGTGAAAAATTGAAAGGTGACTGCAGAATTCGACTTACGGATCAGTTGGTAGCACGCTTTGCTCTCTATGAATCCTTGAAATATCGGCAGGAATGTGACCACCACGTGTGCGAAGGATGGGTAGATTTGGATGCCCCTCCACAGATTGGGAATCGATCAAAGACGACCGAAAACCAAGCGTGAGAATCAGGAAAGCAATGATGGGAGAACAGAATATAGAATCATGTAAGTCTGGACCGCTCGAATTTTCGCGGAAGCATCAGCAAAGCGCAGGTGCTATTGGACGTGAGACCATCGTTCTGAGCCATAGCACGCCATGGCTCTAGACACCAGTCTCCAGGCTGTCAAAGGCACTATGAAGGGAGGAAAGTAAGTATGTCTTCCAAGAGGTCGTATGAGTGTAGTGGGGTTACACCCGACGGAACGGACCCTTGCAAACCACAAAAGATATGACGCCGCCGCTAAACGAGAAATTTGCCGGTTAAGCCTGGAAGAAGAACAGGAACCCAGCGACGGACTGCAGGGGAGACTTGGTATGAAATGCCTTTAACAATTAGGGTGTTAATGCCATCTACAGCAAGTTCACCCTCGGAGAATGAGCGGTTGAAACGGAATTACCGCTCGTCGAACCATTTGATTGTCAGAGCCCCAAGCGACCCCACTAACTAGGCCGCATGCGAAGATGCTGTATCATATGTAAAGCAAGTCCAGGCCAGGAACCGTTTTTCTGGTTAGCGAGGGCACGTTCACCATTGTATGACACGAAGCACTACAGCAGATTTCTAGACTCGGAAAGCACGTACAGCCTTCCTGAAAGAATGGGGTCCTAAAAGTTAAAATTTGTGGGTGTCACGGTTAGCACGCATGTACATACTTAGAAGGACCCTCAATCGACACTAGTTGACTTGCCAACAACGGCCTGAGTGTTATGCCAGGCCTCAAACATAAAAATTAATGAATGACGACTCACCTCACTTCGCCACGGTCACTCCAATTTCTTCTGATACAGGTTTTTGTGCTTCCGAGGTTCATATGATATATCACACTGGCACTGGCAGAGGTGTCTCACAAATGTAATCGGTTGATTGTTTGTATAGTGTGTACTTGCCACTGGCAGTGTCTGAGTTGTCATTGGCCAATTTTGTCTAAATCCGCCGACATACTCTATTTGGGGTCAGCCAAAATACTGGTGCCGTTGTGGGCGGTCCGCCGATGACTCGGTATACAGATGAGGTGGAAATGGTACGCAGAAAATGGGCTCAGTGGATTTGCAATCATCAGCGAATCAGGCTCAGACAGGTCTTAGGCAGGAATCTCCAACTACTCCCACGAAATCATCTCGTCCTGGTGTCCAACCACACTCGAAGAGGAACTCAGACGTGGTGACATGAAATAAGGGATCAAACTGTCATCGGAATGTGGACGCAACGGCAGGATGCATAGTAGGAAACTGCACAGCGTTGAAGACAAGAAAAACACAATGTCCATTATTGTTGGTACCCAGATCAAAAATTGAGCATGTGCCATCCGGCTCGAATCCCATCATTACGAGGGCTACTGCGTCATTGCTAACCGACCTAGTACTCACCAATTTGGAGTACGTCCGGGACTGATGGACAATTCCCCATTGACGTCCATAACGTGCTGTCATCTTACTCCATGCTGATGGTCGCTCATCCTAGCCTCCTATGCAACCCGACTGTACACCGCTTGAAGATTTGCGGCAGATTCTGGGTCCAGGGGCCAAATTTGATGATCTACCTGACACATAGGCGTATGATGTGGAATCTGGTAACCATCTCTCCACCTTTCTCCAGGCTCAGCTTACTCACAAGGCATATTTATTCGCTCTATATCATCGTCAATACGGGTCAAAAAGTATTGGACAGTGTCAAGCGAGCAGAGGTCATTCAAATGGGTTGGATTCTGCCCCTGAATTCGTTGATTACGCTAGGTCAATAATGTATCGCATCGAAGAGTTATATATCAGGTGGATAGAGTCAAAGGTTCCCACCCAAAGGCTCGAGTCCTTTGCATCACCAAATCGTCTGGTCTGGGGTAGTGAATAATGCGGAAGACGGGAACAACAAACCAATGCCCTCAAATCACCTAACGACCTGTAGTCCGGTATTCATGAGATGGTCGACAAAAGCAATATATACCCAGACTCTGTTCATTCCCTCATACCATACTGTAACTGATCTTCAGCCGCCGTAACGTCATCGATAGCTCCTTAAACTGTGAGAGCATCCAAGATGTATGTATTGTAGTAATAGTTGCGAGATTTCAGAGCTGAAATGTCCTCGATCATGAAGTGATGCCCTTTTTATTGCCCGCTCAAATATTAGTGTGGTGACCAGACTAGTCGTGGTATGGCGGAGTTAGATGGTAAACTTCTGGTTGATCGGCACTTATCGCTTACTTACAGCGTTTTAGGTTCCCGGCGTCCACACATCCTTTTCAGGATTTCAATAAGCTCCAGATGGGAGAACAATCGAACTCGCTATGGGCTGTGGATCTAGTATGGACAGGCCAAGTGGAAAAGAACGGTACGCGGGAGGTGGACACAGCAGACATGACAACTATAAAAGCTCAACCCGAAAGCACCTCCCCCAAACACTCATCGTTCCCCTCGGTAGACATGCCACCTAAAACTCGTTCGCAGACTGGGCGCTCGCGTCCTCCAAACCCATCCAGTCTTAATGCCCTGGATGATGCGCTCAGGAATCTTGGCATCGAAGAGGAAGAAACCAGCCCTATTCCGCCGTCATCCTCAGATTATGACCCAGTGGAGGAGAGACATGAAAACATCGAAATCCGGACTACGCCACGAACCAGGAAAATCACAGCCACCGTCGATAGTGAACAGAGGACCAGGGCACGCGATGCCGATCCTAATGAAGGTCGTTGTCTTATTACCAACTGGCCGAGCGCTGTGCAATTGTGTCATCTTATAGCCAGAGCTACCGATCGAGAAATGGTTCGTGTGTTTGGACTCGCATAAGCTACCTGTACTGACTGAAGTTGTGTCATAGCTCACCAAATTGGAGTATGTTTGGAGAATGAAATATCACCAACTGAACATTGACACGAAGCATAATATGATGCATTGTGCGTACGTCGGTCGTATTCGAAGTCGTTCTTACCAACTATTGTTGCAGTGCGATCCGACTGGCACATCCTCTTTGACAAGGAAGAATGGGTGTTGATTCCAGAATACGAGGTTTTACAGCAACTGAATAAAATATACGCTAAAAACAAGCGCGCAACCAGCGATATTACAAAGGTGATTTAGTTTTTATGCTGTCCTCGACGTTGACTCAAGATCAATTAGCTTTTCGTAGCAACGACATACAAATACTACGTCCTTCCCGCACCTACGTTGCAGGAGCCGATCTGTCGTTTCCTGAACGACAGTATCCACGATCACAAGATTCATTTTTCGCCTTTCCCAAATCTCGGCGCTGTCGAGAGTCACGTTCATCCCCACTTCGTCATTTTTAACACTGGAAAGAAACTGGCTGGCTCGCTATTACCACACGCCATAGAGATGGCTACCTCCCTCAGCCAGATAGTCACTCCTTCGAGCAATGCGCTGCAAATGGTGGGCATGATACAACGCGTATATGCAGCATGGATGAAGATACAAGTACCCGATCACTACCGTAACCGCGTCGGGACATCAAATAGGTTTTCTCCCCCGTCTCAAGGAGGACGCGGTGATCGCTCGCCGAGTGAGCCTCCAAACCGTCAAGGTCCCAGGAGCGCCACACCCTCTCAAGGACAGGGCAGTGGCAACCGATATACTGGAGGACAGCAGCGAGCTATTCTTCCCTTCCGACCACCCGAAGACGACAGCTCTTCATCCGTTACAGGTGATACAGTCGTGGAAGACGATACTGATTGGATCGAGTATATCCATGAATGGCGGAAGCAAGGTGACGGCGCTGCGGAGAGGCTGGAGTCTGACCTCCTTAATGACACACGCGATGAACAACTCGCTTCCTACATCTCCGAGCATGCACGCACACCTCCTTCACCTGGCGCTTGGGATATTTGGAAGCCCGACTGGGACGATCGGAAATTGCGGTACCCCGCTGTATCGGATCGGTCAAGCTTTTCGAGCAATGACTGGGCAGTTTTGAAGAACGACGTATACCTAACTAGATCGGGTTACCCTACAGTCACTTTGTGACATTCTGTTTCCGTATCCCTGTCGTCCGTATTTGACTTAGAAAGTGTATATCATCGTAGCTTTGATACCGTTCGGACGTCTTCCGCCAAAGTATGTAGGTTATGTGAGTTTGCTGGATGTATGCATGTAGTGGAGGTTCGTAGTTGAACTAACCCTAGTGGTTCTGTCGCTGTAGTCTAGGCACTTGAATGTTGCAAAAGCGACTCGACGAGGGATATTTGGGAGGGTTCGATATCTTCTATCGATTGCCAAGATGAAGATATGGGCTGTCGTACTGCAGTCTCGGGGAGGGTACCAACATGCATTCAAGCATTCGCGGGCCGTGTTGGCTGCTCTGTGTGGAAGACAAGTGTTGATCATCCGCCACTGGGATGAGCAGGCCGGTCCAACTCTACCTTGGTGGTTGTCCCCATCAATCTACAGTGCATCGTCATTCCAGCTAACGCAAAACAAAACGTTTTGCAACATTCGCTGCTGGTTCTTAAGTAGATTCTCTGGGCAAGTCACCACAAGCTATCTGTGCAAGAAACACCAGCACAGGCCTAGCCCGGAGTTAGTTCGACTTGCTATTTAGTTCCCTGGGTGGCGTAACAAGTCATCGTACTATTACGCAGTGACTCTGAATGTCACGCATTCCTCCTCTTCTACCATCATCACCACGCTCTTTGCATTCGAAGCGACATCAATGCATTGTAAAGGCGCATAGTGCACACCCCGTCTCGCCGTACTTTTCTTCATCCGATGACTACAAATCATCAGCGTTCACAGTATGAACTTACTGAATTGAGTAAATCCTTACCTTCTGGCAAGGTGTTGCAAAGCTTCGGAGCGCGACCATACGTCCCCTATCCGTGGCCTGCAAAGAAGGCAGCGGAAATAATTTTCTTTTGGAGGTTCCAATCCTCCTTGGCACTCGACTGACTCGATGAGGTCGATGTACTCGTCGCTGATGAGGCGCCACCGTGGAATGATAGGATCGTATGGTACGCTTCGATGGTGCAACTCTGCATGGCATATCTATGGTGTAGAAGTCAGCACTCGATTCACGTGTGGGATGCGAGAACATACGGCATTCATCCAGGGCCTGACGAGACGTGAGTTGTTGCACATCAGACAAATGAACCGCGCATTGCGACGTTCCATGTCGTCCACTGTAGCCACTGCCGGGTCTAGCCCACATGCACAGACGACATAATATGCTTCTCGACACAGTCTCACTGTGGGTATACCGTTCTCATCCAAGGTAGACCACGAGTGATATGGATCAGAGCCAAATACATCTAGATGTCTGGGTGGCTCGTTTGATTGGAATACGGGAAAGAAGAGTAGGTGATTATAATTGCAGAGGGTGCGACGTGATGTTGATGGGCAAAACATGATGCTCGCCAAGTCATACTTCTCAGTTTCCAACTGACCGTCTGTTCCGTCAGTTACTACGGCCGCGCTGACGGGAGCCATCTCAGGATACGTGACTGCACAAAGTGCAGCAATTTCTGCATCGACTTGACGTCTCCACTTCCGGACCATCGCGGGTAGCTCCACGAGAGGGGAGGAGAATATCTCGTCCTTGATATTGATTTCCTGAGGGACATTCAGGACAGCATTGAAGGAAGGGAATGCGGCAACATGAACCATGTGTGGAAGGATATCAATTGTTGGAATGCTAGAAGGTGGGCATCGCACCCATTCATCATACTCGAGCTGTAGTTTCCATAAACGACCTTGGAAAAGGCATCTGTCCTGGCTGAGTTTCCTGATTTCCTGCATGATTTCAACCCATCGAGGACGCATGCGCGCCCATTCTGCAAAAGTGACGTTGGACCAGCACCCCATCTTAACTAAAATGTTGACACACCCGCATCGGTGAAAGGCCTGACACTCATGAAGGCTGACATGTATAAATTCTTGAGTCCGTCGAGTCCGTGATACTCGATCTCGTCTTGATACCCGAGTTCCAGGAGATGTTCAATAATGCTACTGACATGTCAGATCGGAATGTGTGTGAGGGACGAAAGAACGGACTTCTTTGTGCGGTGTTGTATTATTACCTCCTCCCACGCCATGCCCTTGTCTGCTTGCTGTTAGGAAACGCGAATTAAGATCATAAACATGAAACAAAGTAAAAGTGGACCTTAATTGTACGAGGATAGCTCTCACGCATGTCATACAGAACTTGTGCCGCGTCAGAAGTCATGCAGAGCCTGTCCATCAAGGCCTCTAGTTGATCCTTGTCAACCCACTCGCAATTGCGTTCCTGGATCGACAAGTAATACTGTCTGGGATCGGTAACAAACCTTTCCGTGGGAAGAATTCCACCATCACGAATGGGACTTTCACAAGAAGTGAGAGGGCGAAGCCTACGCGTTCGTCCAGAAGAGCTGAGACATATCATGACGATGAAATGAGACAAAACCATACCGTTCTACTCTGCACTCAGAACAATACCTCCTGTGGATCTTCCAGAAAAGCTTTCCAGGCTGCTTCTCACAGCCCTGTATGATAATTAGTGCTCCAGATCGGTGCACGAAGGATGGAGATACGCACCTGGCAGTTACTGTTGAACAATAGACACGCATACTCTTGCTCGCTCAGGTGAGTGGGGCAACCGGGCAGACCTTCAACGTGCAACCGAGCAGCCCGCCATACGAACGATGCGGATTTATCCATTAAGATGTGTCGCAATGATTTGCACGTGCATGATAGGCTAAGGAGGTCCATTGGATGCACTTCGGAAGCCACCTACACGGTCGCCTCATGTCAGCTGGGCGTTCCCTCATGCGACATCAAAAGGCATGGATCAACTGGAGTGAAGAAATGAACGTACCAGAAATATGACATCAAGGTTCAGCCTTTGGAGAAACTCAGAGTGTCTAAAACATGATGGTCTCTCGGAAAGCCCTTCTACTCTGTCTCCCCGTGATCTGGGTCGACGCCTGTTGCGAGTCACTGGGCGGGCAGCCATTGGCACGTATTTAGCCCCTGATGGGTTCTCGGCAGCATCGTCTTTAGAGGTTGAATTGTGGTTGGTTTGAGAGGGTTTGTCAAACTGGAGTTTTTTAGCAGCAGATCTAGTCAGTACCATATTGCCTGGTAGTAGTGGTTGCAACTGTCGGGCGGTGGACGTGCGCGTCTTACGCGTCGTGTGGCGGTGCACGCGCCGCGGTCGTGATCTCTTTCAAGTCCGACCTCGAACGATGCATCAGGCACTCCACATCGAAGAAATCCTTCTCAATATTTTTACTCACTGCAACACTTTCGTGCGTCGTTGGCCTGGTCCAGAAGGAAGGAGCAGTTGGTATGCGAATGCTCATCTCACCGCGTTGGCGAGAACGTGCAAGACGTTCAATGAGCCGGCGCTAGATATGATTTGGGCCGAATTGGACGACTTGACACCTCTGGTACGCTGTCTTCCAGAAGCTTCATGGGTAGAATCAGAAGGTGTAAGCAAATTCGAGCTTTATATCGTGATGGATAGTGATGACGCTCCGTGTGGCAGGTCTACTCACTCACTCAACGCCTCGAGCAGAATGAGTGGGATATCATTCTAGGTTATGCGCAGCGCGTGCGAGCGCTCCCTCGTTTACGTGGTTCAGTGGGTTTGGCTGGGGACTGTATCGAAGCGCTCTCCAACCCACCGAATCCTGTTCAATCAATTTTTCCCAATCTACGTGTCGTCAGACTATATACACCTAACGCGACAATCACCCCTTTGATACGACACTTGGCATGTCAAAAACTGACAAATATCTGGATTGAACGTGCGGAGAACCTCGCCCTTGCTACCGAAGCTTTTGGCGAGAGATGTCCACTCGTGACTCACTTGCACGTGTCGCAGTGGGCCCACGCTGACACTATCTCGAGCCTCATATGTCGCTGGGAAAACCTCCATTCTGTGACGTCTCGTGACGTTGGCCTAAATATTGATGCCCTCTCACATCTCTCTCGTCTACCTCACCTGCGTTATATGAGCTTCAAGGTGCACGATGTGGTGGTCGATCGAATTTATGCTACCCAATTCTCCACCCCTACGCTAGCTTTCTCGGCACTTGATGATGTTTACTTTCCCTCTGATTCTTTGACTCCAATCTGGAGACTTCTCCGCAAGTTCAAACTTCCGACGACTCGTAACATTTCTGTTGATACTCATGCTTGCCGTCCGACTCCGTTCGATCTCATGTCGTTTTTCGTGGCCCTCCAAGACAGCTGCGCACGCGACTCCCTAAACCACTTGTTACTCCGCACCTCTCGTGTCGACGAGTCAACTGTCCCCCCTTCGGAAGATGTACCTCCCTACTACATCACCTTCGACCGTCTTCGTCCTTTAACCGTCTTTGTGAACGTCAGATCTATTGTACTCGACATTCCTTGCGGCGTGGATTTGAGCGAGCGCGAGTTGCTTTGTTTAGCATCTTCGTGGCCCCATTTAGAGGAGTTTAGGGTGGGAGAAGACTATGACTGGACACCATCGAGTGCCGTCACTCCAGGGGGATTCGTACAGCTATTGGAAAGATGCAGGTCGCTCCGAGTGCTCTCCTTCATGTTTGACGCTCGTGGCTACACTGAAATTCCCCAGGGCCATCCATGGCGTGGCCTGACGATGCCACAAGGGGCATTCATCCACGTCCTTAACTCCCCTATCGAAGAAGAATCAATCGAAGCTCTAGGTGTTTTCTTTCACGTGGCCCCATACCCGCATTTTGGTTTGACTACCCGCTGGAACAAGTATTATTTCCGAGGCAGCGAGCGACCTCGTGAGCTTTGCGATCTGTACTACGATCGGTGGGTGGAGGCTCGCTCACTTGCCCAGGAACTATGGAAAGAGAGGAGGGAGTTGAGACAGTCACTGGAACTCCGCCATTCACAGTGACCATGATGACTTGATTGGAAATCATTTTCGCGACGAAATCAGAAATGATGGCTCTTTCTACTACTACCAGGAAATGTACAAACTATACGATAATAGCGTCCAACTGGATGAAATACACGTGTACGACATCCTCTGTATGTCCTCTAGTAGTTTCCAGACAGAATGCAAACAGTCACTGGCAATTGGTTGCACTGTATGTGCGCGAACCCTTTGTGATTCCCGCATCCATGACACCCGCTTAGACCTGTCTTTGGATCGACCTAGTGTTGAATTTATCCCATTCTTCTTCATTATTTCGTATATATGGGACGAAAGCCATCTCGGGTGAATGAAAAGTAATGACACCATCTCCCCAAAATATCCGCGGCAACTTATTGTTCTATAATCATCTTCAACTGCTCCTTGGTCATCCGAGGGTTAAAAATGAGACCACAACCATCGCGCAAATTGCCTTGCATAAATGCCATGTCATCAGCAGGCTCGGACTCGTCTATGCAGATATAGAACGACCAGGAGACGAGGACGATGCCGATAAAAAGAGACCTGTGCAAGCGTCATTCCGTCCGTCGGTTCCGCAATATTTTCTCCGAGGAACGAATAGACTTACTTGGTGGCAAGGTGTTGTCCTGGACACACACTGAGTGATCTGTGGTCAGCAACGCTGCTAATGCATACAAAGAACTCTAACCGTCTGCCAAAACCAAAGTAAGGAAACTTGAGATCATTTCTCAAATTTCCCTCGGAGGTCAGCCATCTCCTTAAGTTAAACACGTCTGGGTCGGGGAAAACATCCGGATCGCGAGATATGGCCCTTTTAGAACCTGTCTAGCATTGCCAGACAACTTCACGTGAGAAAGTACACCCACCAGTGATTCCCATACACAGTCGTTCCAGCGGGTATACAGTAATCGCCCTAGGAGCAGCTGAGGGCGTGGTAACGGTGGAGTTAGAAATGACACGCACCCAAATAATGTCTTCCGTGGCGCGGTGAGGAATGCCTGTATAGTGCGGTCACCGCATGCCGAATTGAGGACCAAAGCCGGGAGCTTACCAAGAGGCCCAACAGGTCTCCATCGCATCGATTCGAGAATAAACGCACGGAATATGGGTAGGGACTCCTCGTCATCGAATGTAGGTACTGCAAGCATCCGTGATGAGATCAGATCCCCTCTGATGGGCATAGGGAGACGGACGGCGGTCATTCCCAACAACAGAATCCAGTTCAGCATGCACTGCCGCTTGTGCATCAGGATAGCGAGCAGCGGCAGCAATAGCAATGCAAAGCGCGAGTGCTGTCTAACTGTACCGTGAGGGTTGACGGCCATGGCAAGATGAGACAACATACGGTGTCCGTGCCAGCAGTAATCACGGAACCTGCAAGGAACGCCATCTCTGTCTCGTCGAGACCGAAATCAATTTCCCGCGCTAGAAGGAACTTTGCAAGTGACGGGCCCGAATCGGGATCGTTCTACGAACGGTGTTTTTGCTGCATGACGACCGACAACAGGTCCAGGGCCTACCATCTGTCGTTTGACTGCACCCAGCTGACAACGGTACAACGCGTGATCTTCGATGAATCCTTGTCGTAACTCACGTCCATACCACGGTAGGTATTTCAACCAAGGAAAACTGTCCACGAGGTAAGCGCCGGGGAGCATCGCCTTTGCAAGCCTCAGAAATGATTTCCGGGATTGTAACACGTTAGGGTCGGACGCATGCGTTGCTGTATTTTTCCCGTATGTGAGCTTGAGAATGACAGAGGCCGAGTATCTACAGAGATTGAAAGTACACGTTTGAAAAGGAATAATGAACATACGTGCGCGCATGGGTCTGATATCGCTCTGGGCTTTCTAGCAGGCTCAGAACAGTCCCTTTAGCATACGACACATGTAATGATTCGTACGTCCGTATAGCCCTTGGTTGGAAGTGTGTGTGAACAGCCCTGGTACGAAGCCCGTCAACGACCGATGATAGCTAAGAGTACCGTCTTCAAACTGAGCCGTACTTACTTTCGCATTCGTGTCAACCGTTCTCCGGCAGGCGTGAGCAGTAATCGCAAACCACGAGCCAACAGCTCGCCACTGGCCACAAGCCGGGGTCGATCGGCCAACGTTGCACCTTGTTTCTCCATGATGTCCATGGCTGCCTAGTGCTCTGTCAGGTCCACTGGGCTTGATTTATGCGACGCGCACACAAACACACATACCTTGTAGCGTCCGATGATGACATAGTGGTATATGCCCTCTCTGAGAGAGATAAGTGGTCCATGCTGCTCGATCCAGAATGCAATCGTAAGAAATGGACTGTGCAAGAGTGATACGTTGGTATACGAGACACACGGTAAATGACACGAAATGAAAGAAAACAGACTTTTTCGCTGGAAGACGATGTCCTGAGATGGCATCTATCGGCGGACTAGGAGGAAATCTATAAGATTTCTT
>JBBPKJ010001153.1:1376-12633 GCA_038089195.1 Brasilioporus rufonigricans | reverse complement strand
CTGGATCGACGAACAAAAGGCTGCGGATGCCAGGAAAAAGATGGAAGAGGCTAACATTATCTACGGAGGTACGTCATAGAACTTAAAGAGTACTTCGAATACCCGACTATCAATTCACCTCGTATAGGTAGTCTTCCCTATCGCAACATGTGTCGATTCAACTCCGGTGTGGGTGCAGCTGTACGATGGTCATGATGTGCTGAGTTAATTTCTAGAAGTTTTTCTTCAGACATCCACTGCTCCAAAAGTACAGGTGCGAGGTTTCGACTAGGCGCACATGTATCTTCACTTCTTTGGAACGATACCACCAGATACTATTGGCGAGTCGAGTAAGTTTCTTCCTTAAAGTCCGCGAAAATGAGCTTGAACAAATGATTCATAGGCCTTGGATCCGCTTTCATTGTGATATTTCCTCAGACCCTCTTCTGTTCATGCAGGACCATAACAAGACGTATGGTAGGTCCGATACGATCGTCTCCCATGCAAATGTGTTGTTGTGTTGTCATCAATTTTTACTAAGTCTTCTTGACCCAATACTGACGGGTTGCTGTACCAGGTTTCACGATTTCAGTGTATGAATACTGGGCCACAATACCTTCTCTGTGGGATACAGTGAAAGGTGTGTCTGGCCCTTTGCCACGTAAATAATTCCACTGAAATGCTATTCTGTTCGGTGCAATTTGTCGTGTAGAGTTCATAAGCGCACATCCAGAGACAGTGCATCTAGACAGCGCCCTCGGATTTATTTCTGATGATGGTGGGATCAATTACAACATGTGTCATTGTAAGTGGCTCTCACCACCCCACTTTCTCTCCGTCAGACTTATCGATTCCACAACACTAGTTTGGTCCAACTTTGAGATAGCAGACATGGACTTTTGGCGAGGAGAGGCATATATGTCCTTCTTTGAATTCCTCGACCAGGCCGGAGGTTTTTACTACGAGGCAAGTCCTCCTCTACAACCAGTATAATCTCATCGAGCATGCGATGACTTATTGATTAACGCAGCGTTGGGGAGATGCACCTGTGCATTCCATCGCCGTCGCTCTATTTCAGCCTCGCAGCTCCATCCATTTCTTTGATGAAATCGGATATGAGCATTCACCGAATACACATTGTCCTACCAACTCACAGTACTGGGCTGATGGTCGATGCTCATGCAACCCGGCAAATATTTTTGATTATAGTATTTACTCCTGTCTACAACGATGGGTTACCATGTGATCACCACGCGCTCCACCACTGGCACGTTCCGGTTGAGAACCGCGAGTGAGCGGCGATGCTTATCAACTGCGAAACTAACCTACTATTTACCTACACTACATTGTGGATCTGATAGAGCATCTGTATCAAATAATTTGCACCGAAATTAGTGTTTTTGAAGGCTGAGTATCATGTGGCCCGATTCAGTTGGCAAGTGTTCGTGTGAGTTGAACGGCTGTGTCCAAGTGACGACCAGATCAATATTACACTACGAGTCCACGACTCGCAAGTACCGTTCCTAGTTAGTATGTCTGACTACCAGTCGGACCAGCACGAGCGCGCAAGTCCCAATGACGTCAAGTTTCCTCACAAATAGTACTTCGACTAGTCCGAAGGTGTAAGGGGTATGTCTTTCTGTAGCCGCACTAGGAGATCGGGTTGTATAAAGTTCAAGTTAACGGATGAGTACAGAGCATTAGAGCGAAAAAAGCAGGTATCCTCACGTTTGATATAAACAGCCGTACAAAGGCAATAAGCCCTCCCTAGTCTTCGGCGGTGTGCAACGCTGTCTCGCAAGTATGTCCTCCAGCTGATATAAACACTCTGTCCTCACCACCTGCATCACTATTCCATATCTCTCGCAGAAAGTCACTGTTCTCGTCCGGGTTTGGAGTTGCGTTTTTGTCCGGGATACTTGCCACACGAGGCTCGATCATATGGAGGTACGCCAGCTTCGGGTGTTTGTCACGTAGTGCTGTAACGAGGTACGCGAACTGGGCCGTGGGTCGGGCATTCCCATGTCTAAAAATATAATAATGAGTACATAAACAGGTGGTCCTGAAGTAGATCAACACGAACACCTCACCTTGGAAAGTGTTCCAGGGACTGATACGAACACCAACGTGATCTTTGCCAATGATGTCCATGACAACGTCCACGATCTCCCTTGTGAATTGCATGCGCCCTTCTTCGTCTCCACCCCATTTATCTGTACATTTGTTGGACATTGTTTGAAGGAATTGGTCCGGGAGATAACTATTTACGCCGTGAATCTCCACCCAATCGAACCCAGCACGGTGTATGGCATTGCTTGCCGCTTTCGCGTACGCGGTAATGTAGTTTTTGATCTCAGCCTCGGTCAACGCACGAGGAGAGTTCGAACAGCCAGTCAGTCAACGCTACAGATGACGCAGAGATGTATGGCGAAGGTGGATCCTGCTTCTCGAGGAAATCCGAGTTGGCAGCACGACCGATGGCCCAGAGTTGCAGGAATATGTACGATCCCCTGGCATGTACAGCGTCCGTGATCTGATACGGTCACAGGCACAAGGTGAGATGAAGATAGCTAACGGCAACAAAAGAGCATGCACACTTTTTCCAGCCCTGGGTCTGTGCATCGGTGTACTTGATACCCGAGACATGTGCGTAACCTCCTGCATTATGGGAAATAACAGTCGCTTCCGTGACGAGCAGGGTTCTGGCGTGAAACCATGTTGAGTGTAGTACGACGCGTGCTGAGGCCCCGGAACATGGGAAGCATACTATACTCGGAAGCGGGTCAAAGGGGTAAGGACGACATGATGCTGAAGCGTTAGTCGCCCAACCTTGATAAACTTAAACAGTGCGGGCGTCTATGGTGCAGAGGTTATGGCTGCTACCGGTTAGAAAGGGCGATGGCGGGTAAGAGAGGTTTTGTGCGATAGTACGGTACTTACGATTCGTCGCGCTGAGACCCCAGACCACTCTGTTCATTCGAGTTGTAGACCCTGAATACCGCCTTCTCATCCAAATTTTGGTGATGGCGGCGCGACTCGGCACTGCGAGGCTCGTCCTCCCTGCACTCAACGCACGCCCTCGTGGTCGCCACATTCCCCTTCGAACCTTCGCCGTGTCCACGCTGACTCAAGTCGCTAAACCCTTCGTACCGCCCGCATCTCTCGAATCTCACGACCCGGAAGAGGATCTCGATGACCACGAGTACTTCCCGCAGCGCGCTCGTCAGAGGCCACCTACGCCGACATTTTATACCACACGGTCTGACTACTATGAAGTCATTGGAGGCCTCCAAGATGCTATCAATTCCACGAGGGCAACCTTGAAGTCTCTTCATTTATATCCCCTTCCAAAGTTCGCCCTCGACGCGTTGCCACCTGCAAACCCGGCCTGGGCAGACAGAAAGGACATTGGTATGGAGCTTAATATCACCCTGAGCGCCGGGATGTACAGGCAGCTGGTACTATCGCTCAAGGAGCTTGAACTCTACCACCGCATTGCAAAGACGGCGGGTATAACTGAGTTGGAGGAGTACCTCGGAGAATTAATAAGCTCCTTCGAAAGCACAAAACAGGTGGAGGCACGCGAGAGACGAATCTTGAAGCAGGCGATGGTGGGCAAACGGGCGACGTTGGACCAGTATGGACGGAGTTATACCCTTGGTAGGAGGAAAACCAGCACAGCGAGGGTGTGGATGATCCAGGTGCAGGACAAAGCTCAGGAATCGAACGTTGCAACGGACGAATCAGCGACGCCGAGTGTTTCTACCCTTCTCTCGCCTTCGACCAAGGTCCCCTCTCCCCCAACGACCTCGGTCCTGATTAACTCTTCTCCCATTTCGGAGTACTTCCCATTACCTGCCGATCGTGAAGCTGTTCTTCGCCCACTAAAACTTGCTGGGCTTCTTGGTGCCTACAACGTATTCGCTCTCGTCCGCGGTGGCGGAACATCTGGTCAAAGCGGTGCAGTCGCCCTGGCAATATCCAGAGCGTGCGTTGCTCATGTACCAGATGTAGAACCAATTTTGAGAAAAGGTGTGTTGTCCACACCACTCGGTTTGCGCAGTGCTGACGCCATTGATGTTAGCCAATTTGATGAAGAGAGATCCCCGTATGGCGGAGCGAAAAAAGACTGGCCTAGCCAAGGCACGGAAGGCGGTATGTTCCTGACGTCGTTTCGTTGTGCGCTGCAGTGTGCTGACTCTGTAACGACAGTACACATGGGTCAAGCGTTAAATGTCGCGCCCTTTCACGACCTCCTATGGCTGCTTGTTGGGATCTCATCTCATACATATCATACACGGACACGGACACATCCTGTCTTGCTAATGGGGATTCCTGCATCTTTTTGAGTGGCTACCTCATCTGTACGAGGAAATTGTGTATCTACTCTTCAAGGCCGGAGCTGAGGCTCTGCAATAGCAAATTCCGCAGTCATCAAAAAATTTTGCGATTGGACGGGTAGAAATGCCACGTCCATCTCATCTCTACGCTGACTCTTTCTCCGCTTCCTCCATCTTGTTAGCCCATGAAACGACCTTGGCATCCAACTGTCATAGGCCTCTCTTGTCGAGATTGACACCTGGTGACACGAAGCAACACGTGTCGGTCGGTTACGTCGTGCGTCCCAAGCAAGCGTAAGCTTACCTTCGGATTTGGCTCTATCTGCACATGTGACACTTCAGGAGCACTGCCCTTAGTTGTACCAATGTTGTGGCGAACATGGCCGCTACATCGCCGACGGCGACGGCTAGCAACGCTGCTGAAAGGAATATGTAACGACCCATTGTGCTCTCATTCCTCTTAGCAGGTGTAGTAGTTCTCCTTTCAGAAGAAACTTGCGAGTAAGCCCAAAGCGAAATCTATAGAACGTGAGGACACCGTTCACGCTTTGGAGAATTGGTCGTGGTGTCGTTAGTCAGAGCCAGTGAAAAGGGTTGTCACGCATGCTTTCCCCTCAAGTTTTGCCGCAGCGAGATTGGACACGTGCAGACTAGCGAGAAACTAACGTGACTGAGCGTGAGCAGCACCTGGCTCCAAAGTTTTCTCCGAGATGTCCGAACCAGTTACTCGACAGGGTTACTGAAGTAGACCTGCGAAGGATAAACCATGCCTGGTACAGTATGTCATAATGGGCTCATTTCAAAAGAGCATTGGTGATGTGACACTGATGTCAAGAACTCGAACTCCAAGGTGAACAATGCTAGTAACTGACTTCGCGGACGAACCTATCCAAGACGGGCATCAGCCGCCTCCACCTCTGTCTGGCATCAAAAATCATCGCGTGGTCCAGTTCTGGATACCACAGCACCTCCAGCGGCCCACTCAGGCTTTTCCAATACGCCTCTCCTTCGTCCTCTTCCGTCAGATACTTTCTCACCGCCTCCGCATTGACCACTTGATCCTGTCCGCTCAGCGCGACTGCGACGATCTTGTCTCGAAGATCCTCCTTCCAGAGGATGTTCTCTGTCCAAAAGAAATGACGCGAGAGCGTGCGCGACACGTCCGGGTCCCGGCTCGCAAAGTACCACAACATCCACTCGTTGGCGGTTCGCGGCGACCGGTACACGAAATTATACGCCACGTCTGGGAGGTGGAGCAGAAAGGGAATCGGGTCCACGAAGAGCGTCGCCACGATGCGGGGAGCGAAGTCTGGACTGCGAAAGAGTTGTGCGGTGATGACGGTGCCGTACGAGTGGGCAGCGATGACGACGTGTCGAAGGGAGTGAATATCGAGGATTTTTCGGATCACGGTGACGGTAGCATCACGCGACAGCGGTGGGGGGGTGATGCGGGAACTAATGGAGAGGAACTCGGGGACAACAATACCGACGTCAGGATGTTGCAAAGCGAGGTCCGCGAGAAAAGAAGTATATGGGTATAATCCGATCTGTAGATGCCAGATCAACATACAGTGGGAAAGGCTCGTGCTCCTAGGGTTATCTACATACACCAATTCCATGAAGGAAGAGTATTGGATTCTCCTCAGATGATTGATGAGGCCGGTACCAATACGAGAGACCTTCTATATCGGAGGAGCACGAAAGAAGGGTAAGCGGACGAGGTGGAAAAGATCGGAGTAACTTCCTGTCGCTGTAATGACGAAATCCGAGCAAATACAGTCTAAGACTTGATAGGAAATCGATGACACCGACGATCTGAAAACTCATCCGAGATTACCATGCAGTATAAGTGCACATTACACATCCAACCCACCAAATACCACAACAACGGTCGATGCGACATGGGGACTGGATCGAGTGTCAACCTCATGCATGGGGTATCATTGTTATAGCCGTCCGGGAGTGCTTGTCCAAGGACGTTCTCGACAACAGCCAGGTACTCAGAGATCTCGTCTTCCCACTCTTCCCAGCCCGCGTCCATTGACGTTGAAAACAAGGCCCACAATAGCCACTCCAACACGTTCTTCTGGTGGAAATTGCGAGACCGGAAGAACCACCCACACGGGTAATCAGCAGTCCCGAGGTATTCAGAGCATCTCTGGAAGAGTGCTCGGCGTTCTTCGCGGGAGAGTCTCGGGTGATTTGCTGCCTAACAGAGTGGCGGAACAACACTGTCAGGAGAACCCACCGACAACCAGGACAAGGATGCTCGTGCCTTTTGAAGATGATATCGTCTCGGCAGGTAAACGCACATGAAGAAAGCAGCTTCTAAAGATGCGTACAGCTGCAAACAGGAATAGGGAAGTGTCCATTTGGGATCAAGGTGGGTGGGCGCAGGTCCTAGCAGCACCCAGGCGACGCAGAGCATGCTCAGTGGAGCAATGAGCCGAAGCGCTGTGATTGCGGTTCTGATGAGTATGTATTCCGGAATGCTTTTACCGAGCATGATCCCGAAGAAAAGCCCAACTTGGGTTCAAACACGCCAGTTGATATAGTCTCCCGAATGATGCTCGCGACTCGGTACGCTGTCGGGTCTCGACGGGCAACTGGGAAATGCCGAACACTGTAACTTGACTCCGAAGAAGACGGTATAGGTTGCCAGTCGTGGTATTGATCAGTCAGGCGATTAGACCGTCTAATGACCCTGGGGCGTACTGATGTAATAGCTGATAACTGGAAAAGTTCGAGCTTTGTTTTGTTTGCGCACGATTGCTTGATGTTCATTCGACCGCGACCGGTTGACCATCGATGCATCGCGTCATCAACGTGCAAGAGATTCTCTCCGTAAATTTTGGCCACTATAGTCGGCAGCCACCGACACCTGGTTCCCATCTATTTGCTTTGGCTAGGGCGTGTCGTGCATTTAAAGAACCAGCGCTAGACGTAATCTGGGAAGAGCTAATAAACTTATCTCCTCTCGCGCAATGTCTTCCAGAAGTGTCTCATCAACTATGTAAGATGATGATTTGTTGTACTCTGTTGGGAGGTCAATGTCATCTCACTTTTCTTCCGCCATGCTACGAAGTAGTATTCATTTAGCAGACCGCTTACGCAGACTGAGTGGGATGTCCTTCAAGGTTATATGCGTCGCATCCGATCCATACTGGACTTTAATGGACCCGACGAGAAATTCCTCATACTTGTCTCAAATCCTCCTACCACTGAGCCACATTTTTCCGAAGCTCCGCCATTTTTTTTCCCATACAGGGCTGAGGCCGCGCGCTTACTGCATCTCCCATTCCCGTCCCTGATTTCGCTTGACGTTCGTTTAGTGAATCTAGATCAGTTTCCGGATTCTCTTGTGTCATTTCCTGAGCTCTCCCCGAATATCGAACGCCTTTCCACCCGCATATATCAGCCTGACGTCACATCCAGCGAACTTGTCTCTAGTTGTATCCGCCGGTGGCGAAACCTCCAAACCGTGGTTTGTCCACAAATTGCTTTGGGCGTGGAAACCCTTGTGCATCTGTTATGCACGCGTGCGTTGACCAACTTTGAATTAGCATTGAGCATTACATTGGTGTGTATCGGCTCGCCCCTTTCCTTCCTCAACCTGCACCACTTGACATTACACTCTAAATCCTTGCACCTAACTTCGCAATTACTCCCCCGGACTCGATTGCCTGCTATCACAAGCTTTGCTGTTATTATTGACGACTGCCTTTGCAAACAGAAACTCTCCACCCTTTGGGCAAGTTTTCAGATGTCTAGTACCGGAAACTTCATCGAGTACAGTAGACTATCTCATAATGCATAAGGTCATAATGCATATTAGCTCATAACGCATAGCATCAGGGAGCTACACTCAGGTCCTCTCCCAGCCAAAATGCACTCTAATAATGCATAAATCTCATAAATGCATTGGTTTTTGTCGCTCCCGTCGCTATGCATTATGAGATAGTGTACTGTACTTCGCATTGGACCAGTCGCTCCTCAACTCGAGTAATGTTGTTCGCCCGGAGGCTCCTTTGGTTTGGAAGACCTGCGGCTATTCATGGCGTTCGGCAATCTTCGCCGGCTAATGTCGAGTGGAACGTAGACCTAAAGGACAGTGAGTTGCTGACACTTGCGTCAGCATGGCCGCACCTGGAAAAACTCCATATCAGTCTGGAATGGGGCTAGAACACGCCAGGTGGAATCATGCTGGAGGGACTGCTACAGCTTCTACAGAAATGCCAAGTGCTCTGTTGGCTTTCCATCGTCATTGACATCGTCACTGACACGGGAGGCTATACCAAATTGCCTCTGAATAGTTCACCGAAGAGCGTCGGATTCACGTTACGATGGCTTTGGCTCAATATGCTCGACTCGTTTATCGAAGCAGAGTCCGTGCTGGCTGTCGCTGCTTTCTTTGCTTGTATCCCTTATTCCGTCAGCAGCAGCATTGCTTGGGTTGGTATGATGGTGAAACCCCTGGACTGGAAGGTATACGACGCCCGCTGGGCTCAAGTACGTTAATGGGCCATTGTTGCAGTCAAACGGGGTTCTCGAATCACAAATTTCTGGTGCTGCATTGCTTCTTCCAGTCTGGTGACGTTCGAGTTTTCACTTAACAGGAGTGTTACTGGTCAGTTTCTATACATCCTCGCGTCATTATGTTCTACTTCTTTGGATTGTTGGGAGCTCACGCCCTAATCCCCGTGTTATGATCTCGCATACCAATGAACTTTGGTGCGAGGGTGACATCCCCGTCTGCTCATCTTGTCATGCTGAAATTGTTGTCGTTGAATAGCATCCTATCCTGCCTCTAGATCTGCATTTAGGAGGGGATGATAGTAAAATTCGTGGATATATTTGATATTCACACCAAATAACAAATTAGTACATGGTGGGTTGTAAAGGGACATGAGGCATATTATGTAGGACCACCCGTATGGTCAAAATTAAGACGTCGAGACCGAAGGACATAGGACGTATTGGATCCGGGTCGTAGACGACGCAAAAGATTAGTACACTGACCGAAACCAAGGTCAAGTCGAAAATACAAACCACTATGCACCATATTGTCATTTCCAACAAGTCCATTTCGCCCCTGGTCTTGTCACGTTCGTTCATCGTTCAACGTCGCTAGGAGATCATAGGTGAACCATGAAGGAAAGCTCTAGCTCTCTCATGAGCTTTTACGAACACGTCCTCCCAGAGCTTTCTCGAGATATCTGAATCTAAACAGTCTGCCATAGCGGACATGCTCCAATACCAAGAAGGAGAGTTGGTATACTGCTCCATGACACCTCCAAAGAAATCCGCCAACGCGTCGATAGACTCGGGGTAGATCATAGAGTCAGCCACGTTCACGGACAATGGAGTTCGCGGAATGAATCCAGCAATCCGAGCCGACTCAAGAGCTCGAGGAACCTCTGTGTAGCCCCAGGTGTTGAAGGCGAGACAAAAGTGGCGCAGTGATCTGAGTCTCTCAAGGAGCTGGAGGAGGCCATCTGGCGTGATCCCGCCGGCAGTTTTCCAACCCCATTCTTTGTTTATGAGAAGGTATTCTAGATGAGGACACGCAGACGCCAAGTCGAGGAGGTCTGCGTCTGTGAGGTCCACGGTGGACGCGATGTTAATGTCCATGCGGCGAAGCTGGTCAAAGACCATGCAAGAACGGATTTCATCAAGAGTAAGTGTGTAGCGCTCTAAACCGTGGTTGGTGGAACTCGGGGATCGTGCTTGAATCAGCCTCAGGCTGACAAGAGAATGGTGGTTGCAACATTTCTGAATGGCAGTTAGATATGATCTGACGACATGCTTGGGAGGGCAGCTGTCGATGTAGACAGTGAGGGAATCGACGGACGGCAGTTGGGTATGAGAAAGTAGCTTCGATATGGTCTCCAACGACTGTGAGTGTATCTCCAAATCGCGCAGTTTCGACAAGAGTAGTATAGAGCCAGAAGAGGTGATAAGGTCCGTGACGGCCGCACTCAATGAGAACGAGACATTAGTGAGGGAAGGCGTGCAGGAAAGGTGTAAAATGGAGTCGCTATCCAAGCTAATATATGGAGTATATAGAACCTGTAAGTTCGACCAGCGGCGTACTAAGCCGGAAATGGCATCATCGGCGCCGACTTGGGGACGACGCGTGCGTATCCGGAATTTCCTTATATCTGGGCAGAGGTCGCCGAGTGAGTGGGGGAAGGTATGAAACGGAGGAACATCCCCGAGCACGAAGTTGATCTCGAGGGAAGTCAGCGATGGGACCGCGAGGTGGTGCATTAAAGGAAAGGTTTCCCTTATGAATTCCCAGCGCAAGGCACGGAGGTTTGGGAACATTGGATCGGAGGTAGGGGGGTCAAAGAGCGCTTTAACGGAGTCCCAATTGAGCCCTCTCGTGAAGTCCAGTACGGATCGAACGCGGCGCGTGTAGCTTCGAAGGGTGTCCCATTCTGCTGGCTTTAGTGGCCTGCTGAATGCGTACCACTGGAAGTGATGTCAGGACCCATGACGTCCGATGGGGGCAGAAACCGTCATACCGTGTATCCTGGGTATATTCGATGTGAAACTTCAGGAAGACATCGCGCAAGAGGGGACAGATCGACCAACTCTGTCCAAAGTACGTCCAGAGCTGGCTCTGTGAACATTCGACAGGTCCTGGCCAAGGCGGCGAGGTCTGCGGTGGTACGCATGGCGCGTTGCCTGCTGATTGGACATTGCGAGTAGCATTGGGCAAAGATGTTGAGAAGGATTTCTTCTAGACGGAGTGCAGGATGCATGTGGACGAGAGGTGAGTTGGAAGTGCCTCAAAGGTGTCACGGGACAGTACTTATACTACGCGAGTTCCGTTCCGTGAGACTACTTATAGGCGTTCCTTTTTTGGTGTGTCATTCTTCAGCGGAGTCGTCGGACTTGTCGGGTAGCGCTCAAGTCCCAGCGGAACCCATAAG
>JBBPKJ010001152.1:0-12637 GCA_038089195.1 Brasilioporus rufonigricans | reverse complement strand
GGGGTCAGAAGAAGAAGGCAGAGGAAACAGAGGAACCAGAGGAAGCAGTGGACAAGAAGAAAAAGAAGAAGGTGAAGAAATGGGCATGGATGGAGAAAGCAGGCCCCTCGGAGGAACAAGCAGAAGTGGAGTGGGCGCTGGCAAGCAGTATCAGCAAGTTGACAGAGCAGGTCCACCAATTAGTGGCATCAATCGAATTGCACCAAAGTGCAGTTCAAACCAGCTTCAAATGCCAGAATGACATGCTGGGCAGCCTAGTCCGGCTCAAGGCTGAGGAGGTGTACAAAGGGGATGGGTCAGAAGCAGAGGAGTTGGATGATGTGGACAAGGTGGAGGAAATAGAGGTGATGGAAGCAGCTGAGGAGGTGATGGAGTTGGAAGAGGAGGTGACAGAGAATGCTCAGAGGGGTTTGGCAGAGGAGCTGAGGCTGCTGGCAGAGCAGCAGGTGAAGGGGTTGGAGGGGTTGGAGGAGACTGGAGAAGTGGAGGTCAAGGACAATGATGATGTGGAAGTGTAGATAGAAAATTGTTGCCTCCATAAATAGGAATTTGTGTGAACAAGTTGATTCTTGGATCAAGCAGAGTGAAGTCTGGACTTGTCCAGATACCAGAGGTGAAATTCTTCAACAAGTTTGGAGGTGTGACTAAGTTCAGTGGCTAGAAGCCATGAAGTTTCTTCATCAGTACTCTTGTAACCAGCCCATCATACCAAGTATAACAACTTGCAATTCCAGTGTCTCCAATCTATTTTGGAGTCAAGGATTTCAGAAATCTCATACTCCAGTTCTCCATCAACTTCAACTGGAGGTGGAGGTGACTGAATACAGTTTGGAATTGTGTTGGGAACAACTGGTTCTAACTGAGAGACATGGAAGATGGGATGAACAGAATTCATGTTTTCAGGAAAACAGAGGGTGATGGAGAGTGAGCCTGCCTGAGTGATGATAGGATATGGACCAAGGTTTTTCTCAAAGAGTTTCTTAGAGGGTCAAGTAGAGTGGAAGTACTTGGCTTTAATGAATACTTGGTCACCAATCTGCAAGTCCAGTACTGGAGTTCATTTAGCATCTGCTGGTCCTTGATATCATTTCTGGGCTATGGCTATCTCTTCATGGAGGAATTGGTGGAGGGAATCAAGGTCTATGGAGTATTCACAGGCTTGGGCGGAAGTGAGATCACATTTAGGATGGATGGCAAGATTGGAATGGTAACCTTTATTGGCGAAGAACAGGAAGAGACCAGTGGTAGCATTCGGAGCATTGTTGTACACGAACTCCACAAGCGGAAGGAGTTTGAACCAGTTGTCTTGCTGGTAGTTACAATAAATCTGGAGGTACTATTCCAAGGTCTGGTTCATATGCTCAGTTTGACCATCACCTTCACAGGGTGATAACCAGAGGTGAAGTAAAGTTGGATGTCAAGTGCTTTTCTGAGAGATCAGCAGAAATGGGAGATGAATCTGAACCATGGTTGGAGGTAATGTGGGATGGAACTCTGTGCTTGGAGAAGATGTGGAGTAGGAAGAGCTTGGCTAACTCTGGAGATGTTATCTTGTCATCCATCGGAATAAAGATGCATTGCTTGGACAGATGATCAACAATGACTAGGATAGTGGTGTGTTCAGAGGAAGCAGGGAGTTGCTCTATGAAGTCCATGGAGATCAAGTTCCAGGGCTTAGCAGGAATAAGGAGTTGTTTCAGAAGTCCATAGGGTTTATGACAAGGGACCTTGGTGTGGGTGCAAGCTGTACAAGAGAATACATTTTCTTTGACAAAGGTATGAATGCCAGGCCAGGTGTATTCCCATCGAATAAGCTCTAAAGTCCAGTTTTGTCCAAAATGTCTGGAGAGCAGATGGTCATGCTTGTATCAGAGGACCTGGAGGTGGAGATCATTAGCATCAGGGACATAAATATGATCATCTAGACACAAGAAGCCTTCAGGGTCAATGTTCCAGTGAGAGTCAGGAGGTTCAGAGGGGGACAAATGAACAGAAGCAATGGGGTTGGAGGGGAGAGTGAAGAGGATATCGTTATGGAGGGATTTGAGATCAAACAGGGAGGCAGCACAGAGTACTGGAGATGTGAGGTAGGTAGCTCGGAGGGATGTAATTAGCTGCTCCTGAGTGAATATAGGTTGGAAATTATGCTGATTGATATGGGCATAGGCCCTATCCCCCTCTTTTGGATAGGCGTTCCATTGTCTGGTTAGGGTATCAGGTTTGGCACCTAAATGTCCAGGGCAGAAATGAACGACCATATTGAACTGGGTAAGGAACTCTGACCACTGGGCTTGACAGTGGGTCAGGAGTTTAGTAGTGGAGAAATATTCCAGGTTCTTGTGGTCAGTCATGACATCAATAGGCATACCAGAACCTTCAAGGTAATGCTGCCAAGTCTGGAAGAACTCATGAATGGCTAGCAATTCCTTGTTGTGGATGTCATAATTGAATTCTGGAGCTGTGAGAGTGCAAGAATAGAAGGCTACATGCTGAACTTCCTCATCCAGAGATCGGAGGGAAAGAATACCAGTGATTGCATAATCAGAGGCATCAGTCTCTACAATTAGCAGAGCATCAGAAACCCAATGAGTGAGGATCAGAGTGAAGGTAAAAGCCTGCTTCAGATGACAGAAAGCAGAACAGCAGGAGTCATTGAAGTCCCAGGAAATACCCTTATGGATAAGATGGGTGAGCAGGATTATGAGGCCAGAATAGTTGTGGTGGTAGAAATTAGCAAAATCAAGGAAGAATTGAATATCTTGGACTTTTTGAGGCTCTGGCCAATCAAGAATAGCCTTAACCTTGTCATCGGACATGGTGAGCCCAGAGGGTGAAAGTCGATATCCAAGGTACTCCATGGAGTTGGTATTGAATTCGCATTTTTCTGGTTTAGTGTAAAGGCCATGTTTCCAGAGTCGTTGGAGGACTTCACAGACATGCTTCTTATGAGATGCCTTGTCGGCAGAGAAGATTAGGATATCATTCAAATAGACGATCACAGAGATGTTGAGGAGATCAGCAAAGATAGAGTTGACAAACTGCTGAAAAGCTGCAGATGCATTGGTCAGTCCAAATGGCATAACAAGCCACTCATATGAACCATAGCATGTCTGAAAGGAGATTTTCTATTCATTGCCATTGGTGATGCAGACCAGGTGATATGCATGGTGGAGGTCGAGTCTGGTATAGATTTTGGCACAGCTTGGAGTGTCAAGGAGGTCAGATATACAGGGAAGGGGGTAGCAGTCTTTCTTCGTGATTCTGTTGGGTTTTCAGTAGTCTATGCAGAGGTGAAGTGAGCCGTCTTTCTTACAGACAAAAAGGACAGGGGCTGCATGAGTGGAGGATGACGAATGGATGAATCTCATGGCTAGATGTTTGTCAAGGAAGGTCCAGAGAGACTCAACCTCAGAGGATGAAAGGGAGTAAGTGGTGCCTATGGGAGGTGAAGTGCCTTCCTCCAAGTTGATTTTAAGGTTGAAATTGTGATGTGGAGCAAGGGTTGACACCTTGCTTTTGCTAAAAACATCTATGAAATCATGACATTCCAGGGGAACACTGGAGAGGTTGACTGGATCAGGAGGGGAAGTGGCTGCAGAATGGAGTTTGCTTTCTGGAGGGCAAATGCATATGCTAAATTGTACAGAGTCTTCAAGTTGGCCAGCAAGTGCGACGGCCGGAGCACTAATGAGTGCTATAGGGGGGGGCTTGCAATCAGAAAAATATGGTAGACTGGAGGAGACAAAGTCAGCCAGAGGCTGCAGAGGTGAGCTGGACTGTTCTGATGTCTGGAACAAGATACTGCTACAAGCCCAGTCAATCAACGGATTATAGCGGGTTAGCCAGTTGTGTCCCAAGACAAGGGGACAGGATCTATCCAGGAAAGTGATATAAAATGTCATTCGAGTGGTGTTACCGGTTTTGAAACAGACAAAGAGGTCAATGGCTTGGGAAATGGTAGAATTGGAGGTACCATTGAAGAGTTAGAGTTGAAGCGGAGGAATGGAGTAGGTCAAAAGACCATGTTGGCTTATGAAGGTGGAATCTATGAAGCAATTGGAGGATCCAGAATCTAGGAGAGCTGGAAAAGGCAGGATTTCGTGGGACAGGAGGGAAACGAAGGGCATAAGGGATCATGGATCTAAAAGAGCGGACATATTTAGTCAAATCTCCTTTGGTGCACAAAAGGAGTCAATGCAGCCTCCAGTTTGTGCAGAGTCATGGAGGCTGCTGCTTATTTTTTTGCCTCCAGGGTGGAGGCCTCTGATTTAACTTCTGGAGTTATTATTTTAGCTGTACGTCCCTTGGTTGCATTCTTGGTGGAGGATCTGGTCTTAACATTGATCCTTTAACTTCAACCTTTGCCCTTCTTCTCCTTCTCATCAAATCCTTGTCATCTAGAGAGCACATCAACGTCACTGCATTCAATATCACCAAGAACCATCTCTCTGCCATCCTCCTTATCCATTCTGTAAACCCTGCCATCTATACTACCTGTAGACCCCTCTTCCCCCACAGCATCATACTTGGATTCCAGAGTTAAGGAAGACCTATTGGTGTACATCACACACCTGGGAAAACAACCCAGCCCACTGTTGCATATATGCTTGTCTGGCATTATAAATAAGGATAAAGTTGCTTTGGCATAGTGCACTAGCCCCTGTTTCACATTGCAGGTTATCAATTGTGACTGGAGAAGGGCCAGGTTGATCCTTCCAGGTTCTCATGATTACCTATAATGTCATGACATCCACCTTTTAAGAGGTGATTGCTTTGACACTTGCCCTCCCACACAACATGCACAACACCAACTCTATCCTTTCCTCTAGTATCCTGCTTCCACTTTCAGCCAATGAAAGATTGAGCATAGCTCTCTAGTAGTTGAACACTGGACTCCCTCCTATCTTCCAATTGCATTTGGTATACTAGCACTCCTAGTTGTACAAAGTGAAAAAGGTACTTTGACCCTGCTCTCAAAGGTGTCACTGGTTCCCAGTGGCATGAACCTACTCCTGCCATCACTGAGGACAGCAATTCCATCCCCATCCACTTGGAGTCAATGAATGCTCCTCAAGAAGCCACCTCCCCAAGGGTAGTCCCACTGCCACAGTCTTGTCTCTCCCTTGCTGTGGAAGAAGCAGCATACATCTTGCTGGAGTCCATCTTGATTCTATGCAATCATTTGTAGCAGAATACACAGCCTGGTATACTACTGCCTGTGCCAGAGGACAAGTTGGTCCACCACCCCACCAACCATTGCCTACCATCAGTCTTTTCAGACCAGCAGTCCCTATACCAACCATCCTTTCTCCAAGGCCCACCAGGCCCCCTACTGTCCACCTCCCCCAACTACCATTGCCTGCTGCCTCCTTATGTTTCTTGCTGCTGCCCACCAAAAGGGAACCCAAACTTGGCAAGTCATGTACTGCCAAACCTCTGCCATATGATGGGAATAAGAACAACTTTGTCACCTGGTGGCAAAGTGTCAAGGTGTACCTGCAGGGATTTGATGAGGAGCCAACAGACAGACAAAAGATATTGATCATCCTGTTATATCTACAAGACAAAAATGCAGCTGGATGATACACTGATCTGTCTGTAATGTATGATAAAATCAAGACTACATATTGAAAGAACTTCATTGCTGGGCTAGAGCAACAATTCCAACCAACAATGTTGCAAAGAGATGCAGAGGCCAAGCTCTTCCACATTACACAGCAAAAGAATCAGATTGTCCAGGACTTCTTTGTTGAATTCAGACACCTCATGGTCAAAGCCCAATATTTGAAAGTGGACATTGTGGTTAGCTGCATCCTTGTCAACTGGGTTTGTCAAGCTGTCCACGATGAAGTAGTCTACTATGCCAAAACATCCTGTCCCACCTTACTAAAAAGCCACATCCTATCAACTTGGGAAGATGCTCTCATAGAAGCTGATGATATTCTCAAAGAAGTTGCAGATCATCACCATTCTCATCACCCCCAGCAACAGTCACAACAATCTGCTCCCATTATCTGCACCTGCAGTCACTTCACCCTCTTCTGTCCCAAACACTACTGGGATCTTTTTGGATCAAGGACAATCCATGGACCTTTCTGCTGCCCACACTGCTGGTCTTTGCTGAAAGTATGGCAAAGCATGGCCTTGCAAAGATCACCCCCTGTGTCAATGCCCTCAATGCATGCATATGTGGTTCATGGGTAAAGATCTCAAATAGGACTGGAGTGATCAGACTAAATTTGAAACAAATTTACATAGCATTGTAAACAATTCAGGTTTTGGAAAAAACCAGTAGATAAATGTTGTACTGCTGGTCCTGTCTTATGTACATCAGTGATCCTCTGAGAAAGAACCTTGAGAGTCCCAAGGAGGGATCACCTGTGCCAAGAAAGGACCATGAGAGCCCCAAGGCACAGGGAAAAAGCTCAAAAAGGACATGGTTGAACACTATTGATCCATGGACTATTGAATGGATCAAGGTAACCATTGACAATGCTCCTGACACAACAGGCCTCTTCTACCTCAAGATGTTTGTTCATGAGAGCAGACAAAAGGAGGTGACACACCAACTGTTGCAACAACTCCAACTCATGACCAATGAGGATGCACATTTTGTGATCAGGGAATTGCAACACAAACCCCAATACATGAGAAAAAGCAAACAACAATATAACAATGGTCATTTCCTGACTGTGCTCACTTATGCTACCTTACCTGATCAATCTACAACAGTAGTACCTGCCCTCATCAATTCTGGTTGTATTGGTTCCACTGTGGATAGGAAGTTCATACAAGAAAAAGAATTGCAAACATACAAACTTCCTTGTTCCCTTCCTGTCTACAATGCCAATGAAACCTTCAACCAGGATGGTCAGATCGAGGAGTTTGTTATCCTTCCAATCACCATTGCCAGACATGAAGAAGTCATGACTTTTACTGTCACCACCCTTTCCACTCATCTGATCTTTCTGGGGTGTGACTGGTTGAAAATCCACAACCCTCAGATCAACTGAAAAGAAGAGAAAATCACCTTCTTGTGTGAGGAACACCCTCCAATGCTTGCCAACTGTGAAGAAGACAAAGAGAATGAAGGCTGTCTCTTCCACCTTGATGTGGACTCATACCTTTGCAACATGTCCATTGACATTGGAGCAGCAGCAAATCTGGCAAAGGGAAAATGATCCTTCAAGGAATTAGTTCCTGAGCACTATCCATATGAATACTGAGATGTGTTTGCCAAAGAGGTCTTTAATGAACTACCACTGTTGAGACCTTGGGATCATGCTGTTGAACTCCTGCCTGGCAATTATACAATTGATTCCAAAACATATAATTTGATGCTTGCAGAACAAAAGGAGTTAGATGTGTTCCTCAAAGAAAACCTTCAATCCAGAAGGATTTGACCCTCCAAGTCACCCTTCACCCCAGCATTCTTCTTTGTTAAAAAGAAGAATGGTTGTCTTTGTCCAGTGCAGGATTATTGAAAACTGAATGATATCACAATTAAAAATCAATATCTGCTACCCCTGATTAATGATCTCATCAACAAATTGAAGGGAGCTTGTTATTTCACTAAACTCAACATCTGATGGGATTATAACAATATCAGGATGAAAGAGGGTGACAAATGGAAAGCGGCCTTCCAAACCAATCAAGGGTTATTCAGACCACTCATTATGTTCTTTGGGTTGACCAATTTGCTGGCAACATTTTGAACCACAATGAACCACCTATTCCATGATCTGATCAATAAAGAAAAAGTGATGGTCTACATGGATGATATTATCATCTTTACAGCAACCCTCAAAGAACATTGAGCAATTGTCCAGGAAGTTCTACAGATCCTCCACAATGATAAGTTATTGCTCAAAGCTGAGAAGTGTGACTTTGAACAAACACATGTGGAGTATTTAGGACTTGTTGTCACAGAAAGACATGCCAAAATGGACCCCCTCAAAGTCAAAGCTATGATGGATTGGCCAGTCCCAACCTGTAAGAAAGAAATATGAGCTTTCTTGGACTTTCTGAACTTCTACCATCACTTTGTTAAAGGTTTTGCACAAATTGTGAAATCACTCAATGCTTTGACATCAGAGAAAAAGGAGTTCATCTGGTCAACAGAATATCGAGATGCTTACCTTGCTTGGAAGAATGCCCTGACTGACATGGGAAAATTCAAAGTTGAAACTGATGGTCCTGGTATTGGCATCAGAGACATCCTCTCTCAAGAACAGGATGGTCTTTTTGTTCCCATTGCCTACTTGTCCAGAGGATTATCAGATTCCAAACAGAACTATCATGCAGTGGATCTGGAGACTTTAGCCATTGTTGAATGTCTTCATGACTGGCAATACTATCTCCTCAATGTGCATGTCCCATTTGAAGTCCTTGCTGACCATTGCAACCTGGAATTCTTGTGGTGACCACAGAACTTGTCCTATTGTCAGGCCCACTGGCAACACCCATTCTAGTAGCACCACTTCTCCATCTCTCATCATCTGGATCATTCTAACCCCATGGATCCTCTGTCCTGGAGGCCAGACTTTGAGAGGGGGGTGGATTCTGACAACAAGGGTCAAATCTTATTACCTGGTCATCCAGACCATTAGTAAACTCCAATACAGACAAGAACAATATGCATGAGAAGACATTCAATGGAAATTTCCTGCATGGTCCAAAAAGAATGGTATCCTGTATTGGAATTCTTGATTTTATGTGCTGCATGATGCTGAGCTCCACAAACACCTGATATGAGAACATCACAATCATCCATTGGCAGGTCACCCAGGAACAAGATGAACAAGGGATCTGTTAAGTGCAAAGTATTATTGGCCCAGTATGCACAAAGATGTCAATCAGTACATACAGGGGTGTGATGCATGTCAAAAGACAAAACCAAAAAGACAGCAACATGTAACTTCTCTGCATCCAAATGTCACCTGTACTCTCTAGCTAATTCTACATCAATTTAATGCACTACTTTGCTCTTCCTCATGGTCTAATCTCAAAGTTACCTTCTTGTGGGACATTGTGTCTCTTTGTGAGTACCTCCCTGCATCAAGGACCAACAAAGAGGTTTTTGTTTGAGCACTGAAGTGCCTCAACATTACAAAAGAACTAGCTTGTCCCTCTGACTCTTCTCTTGTGAAGTAAGTCATTATAGCTGACCAACTGAACCTCAGGAGACAGATTGCTGGATCCTCCTCCAATCCTAGCCCACTTCCTCATTCTATCCATGCCCAGAGAGTGTTAAGATTGCACCTTGCTCACTGAGAGACCTCCCCTTTGCCAGCTCCTAGCCAAGAGGAAGAATCCTCAGATGACGAGCCACTTTTCCCAGTCCCACAAAACGATCAGACTGTCATCTACTCTGGTCCTGCCAGACTGCCCTTGCCTATCCCAGTCAACCCACCTACTCACACTTCCTCCCAAGTCACCATGACAACCACCCCCAAATCCATTAAGTTGAAATCCACCCTCTCCTCTGATTTCTCTGGAAATTCCCAGCAAGCATCATGGTTGACCAACACCATGGAAAGACACTTTGCAGCCAATTCCTTGGTCTTCACTTCTGACACCCCCATAATCTATACCTTTTTGAATAAGATGAATGGTGGATGAGGTGTCCACTTTGCAGAAAAATGGTATACCATGATGCAGGACCTTACCATTGATGCCAAGAGAATCAAAACAAAAACCACTGCCCTTCTCTCCTTCTTTGATCATAAGAAAACCCTTGATCTCCTGGTCATTGGTTGTGGAAGATCTCAAATAATCCTAGGAATGCCCTGGCTCCAATCCAATACCCCTAAGATCAACTAGATAGCTGGAACCCGTCATATACCAGATTCACTGAGTCAAACTCTGGTCCTCCAGACACAACTCCAGACTATCTTATTCACCTCTAGACTATTCTTACTTGCTAAGTCTTGTCTTCTTTCCTCCAGACCAATTCTGCTCTTCGGTACTTACATCCGGAATATGTTTCATCTTGACATCTCAGTTCCTATGTCACTCAGACATCTCCATTACTATGTTACTCTGACATCACTTTATTCTTGTTTTATCTTGACACTTTGTCACTCCTGTTTCACCTCCATACCTTTGCACATTGTATGTCTACCTGATCTTATTTCCATCTTAGTAATCCACCTCTGACTTACTATATAATCTCCATACTTCTGTCCTGTATTTCTTAGTTTGAATATCAACAGAACTTGACATTCTCCACCTTCATCCATTTCCACTCTGCTCCACCTGACTGAACTTGACTCTCCTCATCTTGTTTGTTGTCTCTCTGACTTGAGTTCTTAGTAACTCTCATCTGACCTCTGATCCTCTGACCCTCTAAAATCAGGACACTGGACCTACACAAGGTGCACCACATAAGGTGAAGCCAAGTCCTAGACCAACCAAATACAACAGCTCCAGCATTCTGAAGTTACACTCGGAGCATGTTGCCCAGGTTTAACAGTATATTCAGACTCCACTTGTGTAGAGTCATCATGGCAACTAGAGTCACACACTCTTGTTCTCATGCATTCACTGATGCGCATGATACCCTCTATACTTTTAGCAGTAGCCACAGAGGCCCAGACATTGTCAACCAATTTTGGAGTTTCTCCACTAGATATACTCCAGGCTCAGCCTCTCAAGCCCCTGCTCCACCACAATCTCCACCCCCAAGAGCCTGCATTGAGGAAGTTCCTGATGACACCAAGATTCCTTTTCCAAGCTCACCATCACTCCATACTCCCATAGATCACACATTTCACTCTGACTCTCCAGACAACCCCCCAAGTGACCCTGGAGATGACCCATCCAATGGTGATATTCCTGATGATGAGTTTAACCCCTCCTCAGATGAAGAGCAAGTTCTACACAGCACATTTGGCAACTTAGCTAGCACCATTTGAAGCTTAGCTCACTCCACTTGTCACAAACCTGAGTACATGCAATGGGCCAAAGTCTGGGAACCAGACCAGTTTGATGGAACTGACCCCCACAAACTCTGGGTTTTCCTAGTCCAATGTGAACTCAACTTCCAGGACCACTCCAAAGCTTTTGCTACCAACCGTGCTAAAGTTACCTTTGCCCAGTCTTACCTTAAGGGTATAGCATTAGAATGGTTCAAACCAGACCTCCTCCAAATGGAAGATCTGGCACTCTGCCCAATTTGGATGGACAACTACAAGGAGTTTGTCCTGGAGCTCCAGATCAATTTCGGACCGCACGACACCATTGGAGATGCAGAGCATCAGCTTGACAACCTGATTATGAAGGATGATCAAAAAATCAATAAGTATGTTGTCAAGTTTAATAGGATCATGTCCCAAGTCCAGAGTTACAAAGAAGGTGCCCTCTGCCATCATTTCTA
Organism: Brasilioporus rufonigricans; assembly: GCA_038089195.1. Lineage (NCBI taxonomy): Eukaryota > Fungi > Basidiomycota > Agaricomycetes > Boletales > Boletaceae > Brasilioporus > Brasilioporus rufonigricans. Next base: position 1,260 of record JBBPKJ010001152.1, on the reverse strand, counting down.
TAATGGACTTTCAGACCATATCAAGAATGAGATCTCATGCATTGGAAAACCTCCTACCCTTGCTGAACTCCACCAACTCACACAAGCTATCGATGCACATTACTGGGAGCATAAATCAGAGGTTAGTTGTCACGTGAAATCCTCTAACAACAATGCCTCCAAGACTTCCAACAAAACCTCCACTCCATCTGGCAACTCTGCTAGCACCTCCAGCTTCAAGGAGTCAAAGGGTGAGCCTAATAACAATAATTCCAAATCATCCAACTCCAGCAATTCTGCCAAAACGTCCACTACACTGAAGTCAGACTTGTCCTCCAAGCTTGGCAAGGATGGCAAACTTACTCCAGAGGAATGTAAGCAGTGTTTCAACAACAAACTTTGCATAATTTGCGCTGGAGATGATCATATGGCCAATAACTGTCCAAAGGCCAGTCCAAGTCTAACCAGAGTTCAGAGATCAATAGGCAGAGTTAAAGGTTTTGGTGATGGAGGTGGATGTGATGTCTAGAGTGGAGGTGTTGGAGTGGAGGGGGACATAGTGAGGACATCAGTGCAGGACTTATGTGTCATGCCCTTAAGCAGGCCCATGTCCTCATATTTCAGGACTGAGTTCTGACAGGAGAAGAAGGGAGAATTGGACAGAGACAGGAGGCTGTCTTAGTTGATATTAGTGCTATCATATAGCATACAGGAGGAGTCCTTAAGTATGAATGGAGTAAGGTACAGAGATCAGAAATGGAACAAAGATGTGAAGTACAGTGACTCCCAAAACCAGCCCAATGTTTGATCCAAATCCAATGCATGAAGTACACTGCAATCATATGAATGAATTAGACCTCGCTTTGGTGGGACATATTGGAGTATGGACTCTTGGCTACAGCTTTGCCCCTGACATCACGTGATTCAATTCAGATGCTGCCAAGATATGACCATTACAAAATGGACACATCATTGGGCCAGTTTTGTCACTTTTTATTTGGAGACTGAAATCACTATCAAATCAAGCTATATTTAGCTCTGTTGGTGTTACAAACAAAGATACATATGTAAATAGTATGTATAAGTGTCAAACATCCTTATTCTTGACTTCCATCACCATGCAATCTCTCATAGCTGATCAAAAGCCTACTATTCTTGCTTGACTTGATGCTGGCCACTCAGCTCATATTTATTACCACACAGCTTGGTGTTTGATGTGCTAATATATCAGGGCTATCATTTCATGAGTGCCCAGACCTTCAGAAGACCACTGGTGGTCAT
>JBBPKJ010001151.1:0-12652 GCA_038089195.1 Brasilioporus rufonigricans | reverse complement strand
ATGTCGTCATGTATGTAGCACACTGTTTTCTTTGTTGTTTATTCATGCTGTTAATAGGCTGGGGCCTCAAAGTCTGCTCTGCTTGTGGAGTGGAGTCCATGGCTGGTATCAGCCACTCATACACGAGCCACAAGCAAGTGCGCTCACTTCTTGTTCTGCTGGCACCATCTATTAATACTGCGAAAGCCAAGGTGTTCATGAAGACTCTTGGTTTATTCTGTGCACTCACCAAACATGGGTGTTTGTTTTGAAGCACTGCAGAGATAAGTGAGGGGTCTGAAACAGACTCCAAAACAGAATTAGATGATATTGATGGATCTACCATATCCTTGCCACCTGGTGCTACCTTGCTTGTCAAACATGGCCGTAGCAGCAGGCAAAAGCAAACATATAACAGTGGAGGATGTAAAGGTAGACTGATGATGCAATATGATTGCTATAACCATTACTTCATTTGGTTTGTTTCCTTCAAATGGTGATAGTGCTAGTAAATATACTAATGTATTAATAGCTGTCAGTACTGCACACACAGTAGTCGTGCTCATTTGGTTCTTTGAAACTTGCAAGAATACGACATTGATTATCTATGTGCTCTTCTAGAAGACAATATTGCTACCATCGGAAAGCATGAAATTACTGCTATGCAAGAAGGTTATGGACCACATGTTCCATGCACATTCATGGCCTCACCATCAGTTCAAAAACAGCTGTGTCATGAGTATTTACTATCTTTTCCTTAAATCCTGTTAACTACAGTTGTTAGCCTATTGGCACCGTTCCTTGGACAGTAAGCTTGCACAGGGTGTGTTACTTCCTTGGGGTGTAAAGTGTTTGGCCTCATTTCATATCTACACTCCACAAGATCTGAATAAGTGTCCATGGATTGCTGTTATCTGTCACAGTCCTCATTTACATGCTCCACCAGCACCCATCAAAACCCCACCATTGCTTGTTGCAGAGTTGCATAAACTTTTATGTGACATGGGGTGGCATTTGGCTGATGCAATGCCCCACCATGTAATGCTGGACTCAGGGTTCATATATGGACTATGAAATGTTCTTGGCTGGGTATCTGACTGCTCTCCAAGCCTAACTGATCTTCATCCTTCGTTGGCAAATCTTGACCATGTATGGTGTCTCATCAACACTTTGTGGCTTGAAAATTTCCACATGATACTGGATTCCAGGGTCTGTTTCCTTTTTTCTTTTTTTATTCAACCTTGAATGTCTTATAGCTGTATCTCACTTGGTCATGACTACAGCTAATCCACATTCCTATGTACATTGTGCTGAGACTCATAAAATCAAGGGTGGTGAATTTCAATTTGTCATCTGTATGTCACCTATGATGTCATCTCGACTGGTCCATGCAAAACAAATCTCAATCAACATGTTATTCAAGCATGTCAGTGGCAAATGGGAAGAGTTTGAAGTCAAAACATGGGATACAGACCATATGAGATGTACCTTTTTTCTTCTTTGCTGGAAGTCCTGCTTATTGATATAAATTAGCTGTTGTAGTGGCCCATGCATTCACGACATCTGAAACAGCAGAAGCACATCAAATTCTATTCTCGCGTATCTTTAAGGTTGCAAAGCAAGACACCAGGATCTCTGTCGTGTTTCACTATATTGCTGGATATGGTATTCAGTCTGTTGTAGCAGATGGCCACAAAGGACAAGCTCTTGGTATGTAAAGAATATCTTATGCTGATGTGGCTTTAGGTTTAGGAATGTATTGTGTCTTACTTTGTCGAGAAAACTTGTCCCCATGCAGATATGAGCCTCAGTGTCGTCTTTGTGATCTAAATCCATATGATCACCTTCGTCGGATATACCGGTTGTGTACCCTTCATTTCCAGTGAAATATACAGAAACTGCGTTACACCATTAAACCTAATGTAAAAAATGCTATGCATAGTATATCATCCTCCGAGGCACATCCAGACTTCGAGAATACACTTCATATAATTTGGAATGGTGGAAAAAAGGCACAAGGTGTTTTTCCTTTATATAAACAATATTAGCAACTAATGTGTAATAGACTGGTTAAAGGACAAAGAGGATGCAATCTTTGTGATTCCAGCATTATACCATCCAAGGAGTCTAATGCCCTTCGAGTTCTAGAAGGCTTGTCCAACAACAACAAATGGAAATGAGCAAGCCCACCGTAGCATTAATTGTGATGGGATCAATCTTACATTGCTTGGGGGCATTATGCATGGACAGAATTATGATAGCCGGGCAACAGCTAGCATGAACACTCATTCACTATATGGAGTCCAAACCTGAGATAATGCTTCAACTCATATATGGCACACATCACAGGCTGTTTCACGCCAAAGTAAGCAGAGAATAAATAAATATATATATCAAATACTAATTCTAATATAGTTCTTATCCAACACTGCCAATACAAAGCAACACTGCCAACAATTCTCGAGATAGATGCCAATCAATCAGAAGAACCTCAATCTCCACATATAACAAGTTTCCAACTCCCAAAGATCAATCATAGAGACAAAGGAAAATATGTGCTATCTCCATACAGCACACTAACAGGTGCACTGGAATATGGTCACTCTACTACAGATTATCACTCATTTGCTACCATACAACCATCAACCAAACTTACGAAGAACAACAACCCTTGGCCACAACAGTTCTACCTATCATCATATAGTTCACTTACTGGCACACTTGGCTAGGATTTGAGGTAGAACTCTAGGCTATAAATAATACATCAATAGTTTAGTCATTCATCATAATACACAAGCACATACAGCAATCAAAGATAGTTGGATGATTGAAGACACCAGAGACCTGACTAGTCAGACATCAGATACTAGTCCATGGATAGAAGTAACCAAGAATGAAAGGACAAGACTCAACAAACAGCATGAAGACAAGAAAAGGATATGACAGCACAACAATGACCACAAGACAACGAGACAATAAAAGATAATGACAATGACAATAAGACAATGACAACAAAAAGACAATGACAAAGAGACAATGACAACAACAAAGAGACAACAACAATGACAAAGAGACAACAACAATGACAATGAGACAACAACAACAACAATGAGACAACAACAATAATGAGACAACAACAATGACAAAAAGCCAACGACGACGACAAAAAGCCAATGACAACAACAAAAAGCCAACGACAACAACAAAAAGACAACAACAACAAGAGACAATGACAATGACAAAAAAACGACAACCAAAAAACAACGACAATGGTAAAGAGACAACATCAACAAGACAATGATGACAACAATAAAAAGGACAGTGACAGTAAAAAGGATGCAACAACAACCAAAAAGAACACATCAACGATGAAAAAGAACATACTGACAATGACCAAAGGGAGGGAAATCAACAAGAGAAGAAAGAAGTGTGAGAAAGAGGCAGACACTCACCTGCTCTTATAACCAACGCCTCGCCAAGCAGACACGTCATCTGGAATCTTCCAGAACACGTTAAGTAAGCTAAACAAGCAGTGTCCGGGGACTGCTTACCTGTGATATGCGGATGTCCGGACCTTTTAGCTGCAGCAGGCACCCTACGCCGTAACGCTTCTTCACGGTAACAAGGCACCACAAACTCAGCAACCGGTGTCTTTCATCACATCGTTATACAAACGGTCAACGGGCTTGGAAGCGCGAGGTATCTAGTATGTGAAACGACCGGCGGAAACAACAGACCTGTGAGGAATAGACAGTGGGACCCTCTACTAGGGCTACGTGTCTCCCAACAAGACACGTGTTGACTTTTTTGGAGGAAAAACCAGAATCTTTTCTGGCTTCTCTAGCACGGGTGCTAGATCGAGAGTTGAGATGAGGCACTGGAAGGCTGCCATGGCAAGGCACACCGCAGATCCATATTCGACTTGGCGGATGAGACCTCCGAGGTGACAAACCGCGTTAGGAGCGATTGAATCCGTTTGTGAGCCCTCGGCTATTTGGTGCGCGCCGTTTGTTAGCTGCACACCAGGCCCCCGGGCCAAAAGTGAGAGCTCGTCTTGTGTGTATGACCTGAGATGCATCTGATTTATAGGGTCAAAGAGGAGTCCGGTCATGGTGCGCAAGAGCACATGGCACGAACGGATACGCTTTCTATCACAATCGCGAATCTGAACGACTATTCTCATAGCCTGGCTCGGAGTCCACGAATCCCACGATTCAGCCTAAGGAAGCCAGAGCCAAAATGTTTCAAAACTCTTGTTCCCAGAGGAATTTCACTCAAGAAGACGAGGGGACCATGAAACCAAGACATGCTCAATCGGCCGATTGCCCGACGGCGTTATGAAATCTGAGGATCCTTCCTTTGTTGTGCGGAAGATCGCTGACACTGTGGTGGATTGTTGAATGTAGCTACCGCATATCAAACGCTCGTACAGATAATTGGTTGCAAGAAGCAACATGGTGACAGAAATTGGCAGAGTTGGCTAACATTATTCTCCACTGCGCCACACTTGTAGATCGGCGGACGCAGCGCGAAAATAAACGTGCGAGTACGTCGGGAGAAGAATCGAAAAATGGCTCAGTGCAAGGGAGAATCCTGATCACAATGACACACGATGGTCGCATTTCAACAACGATGTAAAGCCGCTGCCGTAATATTCGCCTCAGCATAGGCTCTGCGACAATGGAAAATAGGTGTTAGCGTATCTGGTCATGAATGGTGTTAGATACTTTACGCAGCAAATGAATGCATAACGAGTGAAGATACTTGACGGACCGAGGTCGCATGTAAGGATCTGGGAGAACCGTTGCCACTCATGACGAAGGCAATCTAAAAGAAACTCGCAATGGAATCTGGGAAGATGAAATATACTAAGGGCGGAGTGCGACCAGTCATAACACATAACCGACAAGTCATGCATTGTGAAAAATATGCATTATTCAGGATATTAATAGGAGATCCACTTTCAAATGCAGCATGCTCAGAATATCTTGTGTAGAATGGGTGATTATGCTGTATTTCTGAGAGAATCTTTTCTCGACCGTTTCCAGAAAGGAGAATGCAGTCACGGACTCACCGTGTCACTGTGATGTCGCAGGGAGAATCGGTGTTGTTTTATCATCGCCGCTACCGCCAGCCATTTAGGCTTTTGTTGGTGCCGACGCGCGTATGCACGTGTGGTGTGGTGTCAGGAGTAACCAAAGGGGTAGGTTCTTGAGCTCGAATCAATCCCAAGCCGAGGCTATCGGGACCATTCACTCTTATTGCTTGGACACAGATGGCTTTCCAGCATAAGTCGAGTCCTCGGCCCATAAGTGCACTGCAAGAGACCAAACTTGACGTATGCCTAGCAGTGCATGAAAGGAGTTAGGGTGAGTTGTGTTGCAATCATGTTTCACTTGGCTTGGTCTGTTTGTGCTTGTTTGGCATTTAGGCTGCTACACCCAGAGTCTGAGTCGCGGAAATCTAACTGAGTACTGAATATAGCAACCTAAGCCCGCCCATCGCCTATACGAAACGCAATGGCTTGTACACACGTACCTCGAAAACGTCGCCCAAACGTCGGGAAACTCGCTCGGGCATTTTTCGAGGACGTGTTGTCACTGTTGTGTGATCGTAACCGCGATCTCAGCTCTGCTCGGCAGGGGTTAACTATTCTGCCTCTCTCGCCCTCTTACACACATCGTGAGGTCGCGTTGACGATGCACTCTCATCGAGTTCTTGAATCAAGGTCTACTGAGCTGGCATTTTCGTGCATACTTATATCAAGATTACCGTTGTCTAGCAGTTATGCGGTGATTGAACTTGCCGCTTCGGATTTCACCACACAAGATACAGTCAACTCCGTCATAATGCATACCCCGTCGGGGGCCTCTGCAACACGAAGGACGAAGAGTTGGTCTAGACTTTCAGTGGCTAGTCTGTAACATGACTTCTAAACTAGTTGTCATGTGCTCCCCGTAAGACATACCCCATTGCGTTGCTGGCTGAGCCGCTAGAGCTGCCAGGAGGGAGATGACCTATAACAACGGACGGGATAATCCTAAGCTTGCTTTTTTGGATACAGGCTATGTGATTGACATGCGACATCTACGACTAATTAACATTCAAATACATTAGTAATCGCTCGTCTTCGTCCTATGACATGATCGCAGTGTGATATTCAATGTCGTGCGGTTTGTCCTATGCGGATAAGATGCTCACAAATGGTCTGGATTCGATGGCATGCATCGACTATTCCGACATAACCTCCGTTGCGAAATCGGGACTGGCAGGAATGATAAGTGCTTATTTATTCCCCCGTATTATTTTGCATTGAGTGTATTCGTGACGCTTCATATTAAACAAGCCAAGTTTCGAGTTTATCAACGCCAAGTATCATCCAGAACCACCCAACCCGTTGGAGGCTTTGTTTGAGCAGCGGCAGATATCTGATGATCGACATGCATGATGCAAAGCCAGAGGAAGGTGACTTGTCACATTGTCATATGGATGATCAAAGAAAGTAGCCTATCTCAACTTTACAAGTGCCTTCGCAAGCGTACTTCCGATCTTTTAAATCGCGAAGGTACGAACTTCACTCGACCGACTCGTGGCAGTCGCAGTGGTGCCCGTTCGTCCATCGGGAGAAATATCTCGACATAGCTGTAAGTAATGTTTTCGGCGATCGACCACAGCACCTGCCTTATTGAGTATGATTTGGTCAGAGATGTGAATAAAAATATAAACCTCCGCACCCCGTTCATGTGTCGTGCACCGACTTACTGGGACACTCCGACAATCGTGTAGTTAACTCCTCTCGAAAGGAGATGTCATGATACTTCGCATGTACTGGAACTCACTCGAGCAACAAAAACAACTACAATTCAGTCGGTTATCATGCATACGGATGCGGACGCCAAGAAACGATGCGATGTGCAGGGTCTAGCGGAAATTGAAAACCTACAACTGGTTCCAAATAATTTCTGTGCGTTCCCCGGGATCTCTGTTACATACTTATACTACTGTCGCCGACCATCGCCAGGCGTCTCAGGTTCAAACTCCCAAACTCCGAATATCACCTTGTTTGTTACCCCAGACCCCGAGTCCGCGCTAATCCCATAGTAGAAGGTTTCTGCCGACCTCGCTGTTTGATGGTATAACACATCGTTTTGAAAGCTCCGAACCTTGACAGAATTCAGGTCGTGTGCCAGCCATACCTACCTGTTTCCTTGGCGAGACCCGTTAGCTTCTCAGATGCATGAATGTCCCGGTCAATCCCGTTCATTCACACATGGAACAAGGCGGCAATAGCCTCTCTTTTATAGTCGATGGGATGTTTGTTCTGTTGAGTAAGAGGTATACGTCCCTCCAACTGATCAGTATATCCGCATAGATTCACTGCTAAGATATGAAATTTGCGAGGTAAGAGCTATCCTCTGTACTGCGTTTGTCATCCCTGATTAAAGCCTGTCGTTCTCCGCTTCATCGTAGATACCTCAGAGATACACAGGTGAGCGTCTGCAAGTCTCATCCGGCATGTTTATCATGCCTAATTGCCGTCCACAGACCCCTGAGTGGAAAAAAGCATACATGTAATGAGCTTACTGCGTTCTTGTTTGAATATTCCTGACGTGGCTTTTACACCTTGGGGAATTGTGGTTATTTCCTGTTTGACAGAGACTATCGCGGACTCAAATTTCAGTTACGAGTTATTGCAAAATCTCCACTGCAGCTTGATACTTCGAGCTCCCTTTCGAATAAAGGCTCGGTTCGTTTCATTCCAAAAGATGAGATACGTGGTGACTCCAAAGGTAAGAACGCTCTCCAACAACCATTCTGTTACTAAACATGGAACGTAAATGATTCCTTTTGAACTATTACAGAGGTTTACTTAAATCGAGGAAGTACGGCGTCGACAAGGATTACATATTTATGGGTTTCGGAAACTGACACCACTGCGACCGGTATCGCTGAATCGAGTCATAACGGACCTATTTTCTCTACGAAGCGGGCGAGGAAGCAGAAAAAAAGTAAGTGACAGATATTTTGTCAATTATCGGACTTAGGAGCTCAGAAGAATATCAGGAACCTCCACTTCCTTTAGTTTGACACTGTCCGTTCTTCCGCCTCATGTAGACCAAACAACACTAGACGTCCCATCGCAAGAAACACCGCTACCTTCAACGGCCCATACTTCTACAGTTTCTCCTCTTTTCAGGAATTCGGGTATCTGTCTTCATTGCTTACTAGGACCGAACCCTAATTTAACTTTTGTTTCATTAGGATGTTCCGCATCGTTTCATTTGCATACAATAATTTCAAATCTGCCCGACATCCATATCAAGTTTTTCGAGATGCTGGATGCTGAGCTAGCTAAAGTGGAAACATTTTATGCCGAGAGAGCGAAAGAGATGCATGAACGTGACAAAGTTTTGAGAAAACAGCTCAAGGAACTTGGAATACATCGCGAAATGTTTAATGTTGGTGCACTTTATTTGGATGTGTATGTCACTAACTGTGGCTTCGTTAGAAATCATCCGCGCACTGGAAGGCGCAGAGTTGGACCAAGAGAGCATGCCTTGCTATCATGCCTGCATCTTTGAAACTGATCCGGTGGTTCCTACCCCTGAACACGAAACCTGAAAAGCACCAGAAAACTGGCGGGAAGAGCATTGATCCTCGTCAATATCAATATGCCGAAAGGCGACTCCGAAGGGCCGTCGCTGAGCATTACCGGTGCGTTGGGACAATCCTTCTTTCGGGACTTTGGCCGAAAAGAGTTGGGGGAAGTGGGCTGCGCGATGGGCTGGTTTTCCATAGCATCCCTTGGTTGCGAACAAGGTACTGACATCTTTGCGTCTATTTATAGTGGCCTCGAGGTCTTGAACAAATACAGAGTGAGGCTCTTTTCTACCTACCCGCATATGTTGCGTTTTGACATTTTGTGACCTTCAAATCCTCTATCGGATATGCGATTGACCTCGAACTATCATCCATACCATGCCAATTATTTCGCCACGTTTTGTACCAAGATTCTTAACCTCGCTGGTTTTCGCAAAGCGTTGGACAATTATGGGAAGATCACCAATATTCGTGTTCTGGATACCTACATGAAAGAGAGAGTATGCAACTACGGTGGTCAGTGAGTTTGCAAAGCTCAAGCTCTTTCTTGTAGGTAGAACCATCCACCTTTGCATCTGGTGCCATGGTGGATACTATGCTCAAGGAAATGGAGCAACTTTTCGCGACACGGTTCGGTAGGTTCCCTCCACACCCGAGCGTCATGGGATTCATGTGTCATTGTCACATGTCACTCACACTTGGTTCTCGTTTTCAGAACGCGGAGATACAAAGAGAGCAAAAGACCGCCTTCGAGTCGGTCGATCATCGAAGACCCACGATTCTAGTACATTCCGCTCCGGATTATGGTTGGGGCTAGCATTCCCTGCGGTCACTGCAGGTTCTTACCTGTGTACGAGAAACATCCCACCTTCAATCGAATCATGCTGAAGTTCGTTGACAGCTTTTCAGGAGAATACACGAGAGTCACTTCCATCATGGGACATCCTGCTTTTTATTTATTCTATATTTGTCGTACCGATACTACTGGCACTGCTGATTGGCATCAATATCCTTGTTTGGACGCGTAGAAGAATTAGTTATGCCTTTATCTTTGGTGCATTCCTCTTCGCCACACGGTAATCTGTTCGCTCCCTGACAATCTTCACAGAACTGAACCCAAGATCAAGGCTTCATCATCATGATTACTTTGAAGTACGTATTACATAGCCACTACGCGCACCTTGATTTTCATCACACCCGAAAGCTTCCTTCCTTACTTTTGTGCACTCTCGCCTATGCGTTTTGGTTTTCCTTAGCCCAAATCGGTCCCTCAATGCTTTGGCCCCTGATTTGGTTCACTCTCGCTCTTGTAATTATGTTTAATCCGATCCGTGTAAGTCCTTCAGCTACGCTCTGATGCTTCTCGCCCTGGTCTGACGCGGATGCCAATTACCCAGAGTTTTATGTGGGGCCGTGCTCGTTGGTGGACAATCAAGAATATAGCTAAGCTTGGGGCTAGTGGGATATTGGAAGTCAGGGTTCGTCACCGAGTATCAACATCTCGGGACACCTTTGAAATCTGATTGTATTCCAGTTCACAGATGTCTGGCTCGGGTATGATTCCCGACGTTTGTTTTACCAAAACTACCTCACTCTGTTATTACAGTGATCAATTTTGCAGTCTTGTGTATTCACTTTCCAACATGTATTTCGTGGGGTGCTTCTATACCCACTTCGCTAATAGTGCCTCATCTCATAATTCTCAAGTGCAAGAGGCATGGTCAACGTGCAGTGTAGCCCAGAATTGGAGATGGTATTATCTTCTTACCATGCTGCCTTTCATCGCGCGTTTCATGCAGAGCCTGAGACGATACCGGGACTCGAGACTCCACATCCATCTTATTAACGTACGGTGTTCATATTATCGTCATTATCCCATACTTATCATCTAGCTCAAATAGGCCGGAAAGTATATGATGGCGATGATATATTATCTCTGTTACTATTACTGGAGGCACCAAAGTTTGTCCGGCTTGATGATAGTCAACTCATAACTGAAACCATCTGCTAGATGCCCCTCGTTCTGGGACAGGTTACATCCTCTTGTGCTTCACGGCGACTGTCAATTCGTTATATGGGTGTGCTTGGGTAAATGCCTCCGCTTTGATATGTTTTGGCAACCATGTTATATTTGTGCCTTAGGACTTTTTGATGGACTGGTCAGTATGTAGACCACATGCTCGATATCCACTCCTTAGATCGGAGCTCGTCTACAAGTCACAAATACCAGTGCGTCCCCTCGTCCAGAGCTCTCCGATGCCACTAATGATGTCCCAGTGCTACTACTTTGCCATGGTACGATAGCGAACACGTCACTCTCACATCTAAGTTTAATTTTTCTTTGCAGGTGTCCAACTTGTGCATTCGTTTCAGTTGGCTGACGTATATATACCTCGGTGGGGCAAACGCCACCGTATGCTCGTTCATCAATGCCCTGTTGGAGATGTTACGAAGGGTGCAATGGAACTTTTGTACGCCACGTTCCTTTTCCTTCGTGATTATGCACTTAGGCGTTGGATGGTTTCAGATCGCCTTGAGAACCAGCACCTTGGTAATATGGATCAATACCAAGTCACGCGCGAGGTACCCCTTCCGTACAGGTTTGATACACACCACAACGAGGAGGAGCACATGGCTTGCCACCCCCACCCTGACCGAAAATAGACCAATCTATACAGGAACTGCGCGCGACCGGTCGCGCCGATAGAGAATATGAGGGTTGATTTCCATAGATAGATTTAGAGTACATGGTCCTCACCTGTATGGCGAGCGTGTTCGAGCACACGAGTAGATCATCATAGAGACATGACGTGCGTGCGAGATCACCACCGTTGGTGGACGATGATTCCAATACGAAGCTCGGGTACGGCATTGTGTCATGACATGCATTATTGGAATTCCCGTCGCAATGTGTGGGACAACACCAAAGATCGACTGATCATACGGATGCGCAGGCTAAGTCGACTACGTCACTAGCATGTAAGCCCATTGGCATACACATCACGTGCACTACAGTATATATCTTGCCGCACCGCATAGATGTAGCATAGTCGCCCCTTGTCATCGTACCTCGTAGTCGCCCATAGAGATCGTGGTCCAGTTCTGTTCCGCCCGATCCCTCAGTGTTCCCGCCATTAGCCACGGTGGGCTTTCATAGCATTACCTTTCTGTCACCCTCGATCCCGCCAACGCCCTCCTACCGGGCGTTCCAGACATGTCTTCTCATGCATCTTCCACAGTTTTCATGCGTTGGGATGATGGGATGATTACTTATAGTCCGTTTGTATTCTTGGCGCTCGGCCGCTCAGTCCAGCGATCCCAAACCCCTGTCGGGTCGGAACCGACAAGGGATACGTACATCTCCAGAGTATAGACGATATAGGTGTACAAACAGACCACCCGCGGCGGGTGGGCGAGCTTCTCGGCTTTCCACTCGGAGGGTAACGTTCTTGAACAAACAACACGAGTGGAAAGCCGACGTCGCGCGCCAGGACGAGAATGGTCCGGTAGTCGGAGTTATCCGACACGTCTCGGCCGCGCCGAACGAACTGGACTAGAATCCTAGGTGCACCGCTTGCGTGTGCGAACACAAGTCATTCTCCCAGTTGACACGACACCCTAATACTGACCGGAAAATGGCCCCAGAAGCGGGTGACAGGAGAGTTATCACGTTAGTGATGTATATCGGACGATGGGTCCAATCCATCGAATCCGTTCAACCACACGCATGGGGCGATGGTCGCACCAAGCTAGCGGGAGAAGTCTACAGTGACGTAGTAGGGGAAGTACTGCCCACAGGTACTGTCCTCGGGCTGTGGGCACCGGCAGATGCGCGGTCTGCCCATCCCCGGTCCGTACGACATCGTGGCTTCCAGAACTCGTCTCCGGTTTATGATCGTACGTTCTAATTACGATGTCTCGTACGAAACCACCGCCAGCATGGTCAGAGGTCACTGCATCCTTCTTCCGAGGCACTCGACTCAGACACGGGTGAGCGAGACGACATTGTACTATGTGCTCCACTGACTCACCGTACGTTCGAGTGGTTCGCGAGGTGAGAGCGATGAAGGAG
>JBBPKJ010001150.1:0-12672 GCA_038089195.1 Brasilioporus rufonigricans | reverse complement strand
TTTTTTGAGCACTCGAGGTGCCCGATGGTACTTCCAACGTCCAGGTGTATTCAGACCCCCCGATGTTCGATCGTGGAAGCTCTCCGATGACCGATGTGAGCTGCGCAGAGACGCTCCCGAGCGATCCAAGTCCCGCCAGCAAACGAACATAAGCCACGCCCCGTACGCCCGAGGGATGGATCGCATTCAACGGCGGCTCGACAGGAACCTGTGCACCCTCGTCTCGTCAGTATTCTCACCTTCCACCGGCACAATCGATGCGGAAGAAAAACTCGCCCTCCAGTCCCGGGGTGTCACATCCCCACAAAAGAATGGGACGGTCCCCCGGAGCCGATCGTCCTCTGCGGCACTGATGACCCACCGGAGAACCCGCCCGTCCGCACGCGTGCGGCCGCCGGGTATCTCTGGAGCGTAGCGGACTCCGCTGTGATCGTGCTCCGCACGTGCGTTGATGATGTCCGCGATCGAGGCGGTGGAGGAACCTAGGAAGGCAAAATCGATCCACCCCGGTTCTCTGTGGGCCCAGGGATTAGCATCGCGTTTTTGACGATCGGGCGAGCCGGGAGGGTAGTGCGAGGCGGGGTGTGTGAAGGAGATGAGCTCGAGGTAGACGCCGTCGCCAAGGATCTGTGCGTATCGGGGCAGATGATCGGTACATTGGTGGGTATGATGACCATGTGAGGTGTCGTCTCACCACGAGCGCGTTGGCTGTAAGCCCCCCTGCATGAATTCCGCCAGCGATGACGCTGTGGATGGCACTGAAGTTATTTCACGGAGACATGCGGAGGGAAAACGCGAACTTGAAACCCAAATCCCTGAACTGTTGGGATACTTGCTCGACCGTGCCAGGCGGCGTCAGATGTACAATATGATCTAACGTCTTTGTCGATGGGGCGGACATGGCGAACGCAGATCACTATTGGGAGTCCTACTCATGATATAATACAACTCAGGTGACTTAATTGCGTGCTCAATATAATGATAATATCCGCGGGAAACCCAGCCAACGTAGTGTAGGGATTCTTAGTGAAATACTCTAATGCGTCAGCACTGTGTATAAAGTCGTCCTTAGGTCCAGGAGGACTACCAGAGTCCGTCACCAAACAAAGCCTCATGCGAGGTCAGCGAAGCCAACTCGCGACCCACCGATGTCGAAAACAGAATAGACGTTTCGCAGAAATCCGTCTCCAAGAATCCATGTGTCTGTTCACGACGACCGTCAGTCAATACGCCAAATTATGCATCCCTAACATACTTCCGAGGTTACCCGTGGCTACTATGGCGCCAACACAACTGTTCCCGGAGGAGTTATACGACCCCAGATTGAATGTATCGGCGGAGATGGTAAAGGGTTTCCCTTGGATCGTAATACTGACATTGGGCATCGCATTACAAGGCACTGAAAAGAACAGGTAAGAAAAGCGGGTATTGGAGTGTGTATGGACTTGCTCGTGTAAAATCCGCTCCCTACGTCTGTGGCATTGAGAGCACTGTAAAACTGGCCAACAATTTCGGCGTCCCCAAGGATGAATGTCGTTCCGGTGTCCACGACTGCGGAGACGTCCTTGATGATCGCTTTGCCGTTGGCGTTGACAGAATCCACACCAATTTGCCAGAATCCCTGAACCCCACATGTCAATACTCAGCATGGGATAACATCGACAAGCTCCAACCTGTAAAGTGACAGGTGCGTAGGTAAAAGAGCCTTTGTACAAGGACGGGTTGACATCGCCGATGCGCAACTCAGACCCCGACGAAGCTAACTTGAAAGAGAAAATGGGATTGGAAAGTTGTCCCTCTGCGATGAGCGTCTGAGTAACCGGGTTTGCTTGAAATTTGGAAATGTTTGCAAAGGCCATGCCCATTAAACCATCTGGCGCGAAACTTGCATTTTGGAAGCCAGTGGAATACTGTGAAGCTGCCCCGATGGTTTGATTTCTGGCCTGTAACATCGTCAGAGGTCTGAAGTGCACATGTTCCCCAAGTAACGCACTACAACGCCTGCGACGGTAACTGTGTCTACATACAGTTTTCCAGAGACCGTGGAACCGTCGCCATACATAAGAGTAAAGTTTTGATGGAGGTCAACTGCTGAAGAATTTGTGTTTGGCTTGTAACGCGTGTGCCCGTCACACGTCGAGCCACAACTAAATGCAGGGAGGAACATGTCCGCAGACCCAGTGTCAAAATCCACTGGATGACGGTCAATGAAAGACCGCGCCACGATATGAACTCGTGGCTCACCCTTGTATTCGACAGCAGGAGACCCTACAGAAATCATACCATACCACAATTGGATCCCGGCAGCCGTGAGCGGAACAGCACTCGCGGCACGTCGGGGAAAAGTACCGCCACTCCCAGGCGTCGGGGGTATCCCTGTGTTATGCTGCAAAGCAGCGAGCCCTTGCAAATACTTTCTGGTTGTCACAGATAAGATGGAGAAGGTCAGTGAGTTATTAAACGTGGCTTACCCTTCTGAGTAGGTGAGATGAGAATGAAGGGCGTCTAGATCAACTAGTCCATCCCTTACTAGGGTTGACCTCTTTTGAATTGGAATTCCTAAAGAGCGACGGTGTGGTAGCGCAGATGTCGAGGCCAGTAAGATAGCGCTAAAGAAGAGGGAGAGAGAACGCATTTGTTATGAAAAGAATGACGAGAAAGACGCGCACAGCTGCGCATTGCTTCAAGGTCTTATAGACAATGAAGCCATCACATGGTGTCCAGACAACAACTCATTTCCGTGCCACATCCTTTGCCGCGTTGCCACGAGGCGCATGCGTGGTCAGCACCAGCGATGTCAAGATTACTGGTTCGTTGGCGGCCTAACAACTGGTCATTGGCATATGTACATGCCAAATATGCTGGCCCCGCAAGTTACCAACTGCGACGCGATGGCAAAAGTCTATCAAGTGCTGAAACGAGGCATGACGGCCCGGCTCGGGTATCTAGGTAGCCGGACCTCTTGACACGGAATCCCGTGTCTGTCACGCTCCACTCCGGGTCGTGCGACGTGCGTCCTGCCTGACTGGCGAAGAGCTCGACTCGCGAAAGCGTCATGGAAGCCTCAGGTGAGTTTGCCCTACCACTCCTCTATGTGTCTATCGCGATGACACGCACTTGATCTAGACTTTTCTCTGCAATCCTTGTTCAACGTCCGCGGGAAAATAGGTATGCACATTCCCATTGGCTCATGCGGTCCATGTTTCACTTTTCTTACGGTCTGGACCCGTCGTAGCGCTCATCACGGGTGGTGGAACAGGCATCGGCAAGACGATCGCCTCGGCACTCGTCCAAAACGGCGCCAAGGTCTATATCGCTGCGAGAAAGGAAGCACAGCTGAAAGAGGTGCGCAACGCCCGTGCCTGTCGTCAAGTCCCTTTGTGACACATCCTTTGTAGGCAGCAGCGGAGCTCAATGCGCTGGTACCTGGCAGTGCGCAATATATCGTCGCCGACGTCAGCGTGAGCAATTCAAGTCGCGCTTGAATGACGTCTCTAATGCTGATGGTGACGTGTTCGTGTGCCTACACTGTCATGTGTAGAGCAAGGCAGGCGTGGATGCGTTGATTTCAGCCCTCGCCGCGCGCGAGCACGCCAAGACACTGCACATCCTCGTAAACAACTCTGGCGCGTCATGGGGATCTCCATTCGAAGCCGTCCCCGAGGACAAGGGTTGGGATAATATCATGGCTGTGAATGTGAAGAGCGTTTTCTACCGTGAGCCTCCATTGTTATCACTTGGCCGCATCGTTTCTGATTCTGATCCGTGATATCTAGTGACTGCAGGGTAAGTTGGTACGGGTCATGCTTTTCCGCATTCCCATTGAGACATCGTGTCTGGAGGCTGTCATCGTGGCTCGCCAAAGAAGCCACCGCTCTAGATCCCGCCCACGTCATCAATATTTCGTCGATTTCGAGTGTTACTCCGCACCCCGAAGGTCTTTTGAGCGCTGGTGGTAACGGAACATACGGTTGTCAGTCATGCTTGCCTCGTATCCATCAACTCGCATCTCCGTTGACATGCCCATTTTCTAGATAACGTTAGCAAGGCAGCAGTAA
Source organism: Brasilioporus rufonigricans (assembly GCA_038089195.1). Classification (NCBI taxonomy): domain Eukaryota; kingdom Fungi; phylum Basidiomycota; class Agaricomycetes; order Boletales; family Boletaceae; genus Brasilioporus; species Brasilioporus rufonigricans. Next base: position 8,614 of record JBBPKJ010001150.1, on the reverse strand, counting down.
ACCATCTTACGTCGATATTGGCGACCAAGTTGGGTCCTCGAAAGATTATGTGTGTGGCATACCTTGTGTCCTTATGTCTTGCCTCTGTCCCTTACCGCTGACTGAAACAGGGTGAATGCAATTTGCCCTGGGTGCGTCTAATGGGACCTGAACTTTGGAGATATCTGAGGTATTACATAGTGTCTTCCCCACTAAGATGACAGCATTCGGTTTCAAGTCTGTGGGCGAAGCAAAGATTGCATCTTTACAACCAACTGGTATGGTCTCAGCTGAAGGGGTATTGGCCAAGCTCAATCGTATGTTGTCCAGGACGAGTTGGCTGCCCCTCGGATCTCGCTGGAATTGCACTGTTCCTCTGCTCTTCTGCTAGTGCGCATGTCACTGGTGCACACATTTTGCTTGATGGAGGTGCAACGCTCTCTAGCCAGGGGATTGCGCCAAAGGTGAAACTATAGGAACATGTACTGCGCTGTATCATTACATGTATCCTCAGAATCCGATTTTGATTCGACTGGATGGGACACGGTGCCATTGATCAATACACGAGTTTCTACTACAACACATACACCAAACGGAAAACAAGAGGGAAGTACGAAATGCACTTTAAGGCAGGGTGGATTTAGTGTCATCGCTCGTTTCGCTCGGGACGGTCGTCCTGACGGGTGTCCAGGCGGAGCTCCGACTCCAGTAAAGAAATCTTGATTGTTCGAGCACACCACGATATGTATCGTCGCTGAAACCAACACAGCGTAAACCGATACATGCAACGCGCAAGGCCCCTGCGACGTAGAGCTGGGATGTTTCGTAGTGATTTTGGGGTGACACGTTCTTCCGGCCTGCCAGAGTTTCTCGGACGATTGCTTGCGTCGTCTATGAAAACGACTGTCCACATGACGAGATCTTGCAGAGCTTAAGGGGTTTACCTCCGTACAAAGTGACTCCCACTCTTGAACGGTTAGATCGTCCATCCGAAACGCCTTGTAGGTACCAGCGTAATACCACTTCTCGTCCTTGTTATAGAAGCATTCTAAAAGACATCAGTCAGGCAGTCCCTTGGGCTAATGCGTCACCTTACCCGTTGGCTTATTCATTTGGCCAATTACATCGACAGCGGACCAGCGATGTGCTGTCGTAACGCGCGGGTTTGTGCTGCACTTGAAGACGGGGGTAAGGAAGTACCCATGTTCTTCCTTGTCGGGACACCAGTATGTCGTTAGCTGAGACAAGACCCTGTAATTTTCGAGTCTGGCAGTTGTTAGTTGATTGATCCCGAGTCGGAGTTCAAAAGTTGAGGGTAATCAGCTTTAAAAGAAAGTCCTCACAGGTCCTTAAGAGACTGGGAGATGTTAATATCGAGAGTGAAACTTGGAACAGACCTACGCCGGAAACGTTTCCAAGGAATTCGTGAATGGTATAAGGAGAGGGAATCATTATCGGTTGCAAAACATCATCCGGAATACCCGATGGCAAAGGAAGAGTCGCCAACCTGGCTTGTCTCGCAGCGATCGTCCGCTCGGCCGGTGTTGCCTCGGAAATGGGGGACAAAGCCTGCATTGTAGGAAATAGTTTCCGCGGCGGATGGTGCATGTATGCACTCACCTGATTCTCTTTATCATCGAGCGATATTGGGGTGGTGGGAGTACATGGATCCCTGACTAACGTGGAGCTATGGATATAAGCTTGTCTACAGTACGCCGAGTTGCTTTGCAAGCTATCCCAAAGCTGGTCAGGTGTGTGTGGTAGTTCAATTAATACTTGTGGGGTAGCTTGATTTCCCTGCGTTGATCCCATCTATTGTTCGCCCTATCTTGAGCGAAATTGAATGACAACGCAAACCATGGCACCCGCCTGAATTTGTTCTAGCTCTGCAAACGTTTGACTAGTGTTTGAATGCGGTGTCACAGGAGGTTTCAAAACACTGTCAACGTCGCTCGTGTTCGTGTTCGCGGGGGTCGAGGCTCGCTTGAATACTTCTAATTCTTGCTCCAACCGCGATATGGTCGTTGCTTTTTGGCGAACGGAGATGTACGCATCCTCAAGGTGAGCCACAACGTTGTCCCGTGCAGCCAACGCCTCTTCCACGCGTAATTTCTCCATCTGGACAGCGAGCAATACGTCTGCCACGTTTGTGGCAGCCTGTCCGTTATTTCACGGGATGCGAGGACATTGCGTCACATGAAGAGTAATATTATGATGGTGATAAAAGGTCACCATGGATGGATTGACCAGACCAGAGCCTGATTTCCCGGCGAGTTGGTTCTCCAGATTTCTCGAACGTCGCGTTTCGGAACAGACAGGGGCAAACTCGGCAACAACCACCACTTAATGTAGCGGAGATCAAATAATTCTATCTCCGCATTCTAGCCACCCTTGTTCCGCAAGGCACTTGAACGTCCAATATTTGTACAAGAAATGTACCAGACAAACTCTTCCTACATTTCCTGCCTGCTCGCGTGAGGACGGAGCTCTACATTGATGGAAGGGGTCCTGTTCACCCCAAATATCCTTCGCTGGTCCCACGGAGAAGCCTGAGAACCCGTGATGCCATTACCAGATATCCCATACTGCACCCCAATTCGACCAATGATCATAGATGCCAATAACGCTGCAAATTTCAGCGCCTCATGCACCGTCGGGGGGTACCCAACCGAGTTGCTCGCAGAGGCATACTGCATGCAGCTCAGTGGCCAGGTTGAGGTGGTGGCGTGCGGTGGACGCGCGACGGGTGTAATGCGGCCAACTGCATTATCCGTGATGGCCGAAACGCTTCTTCCGTCACCCCCGAAGGATGCTGTGTATTGTCTATCCCGGGGATTGTCGCGAAAGTCTAGCATCACCCAACGCAAGACCTTCGTTTCATCGTCTTCGCAGGTCACCACGAGGGTGGCGACGATGCGCCAGAGCGCTTCATAGGCGGGGAGAATGCGGTCCAAGGAAGACGGGAATTGTTCGTGTGGGAGCCACCCGTACAGGATGTTCTGGACTTCGGGTGGGAGCGTGCGCGTCCTTTGCCCGTCGTCGTAGAACTCCGATAGCGCCGCTGTGACCAGCTGCAAGTTCGGAACCACGAGCCTGTTGGGATCCACGTCCAGAAACACCACCAAGAATACACGAAAGGTGATGCATCGGACGAACGAGGCAAGATCTATGTCAATCTTGGGGACAAGATATTGCTCGATGGTTGTCTCTGATTCGTCCAAGAGCGCTTTCCACCTAGACAAGACGAAAATGGGCCAGTTAGACATGGTTCTGTTCAACATACCAAATGTAAGTACCTATCATTCGCATCTCTGCTGGGAATCATTGTTCCCCTCATGGTGGTGGGTGGTAGCTCTTCGTGTGTAGGTGTTAGCGCTGGAGGGTGTATTGGCGCCCGAGCGCTACAATTATTGAGCACGTGCAGTCAGGGTAATAGTTCTGGCCGCATACCCTATAACCAACTTCAACAATAATAGAGCGGCAAGAAGGACCACCAAGAGAAGAAACAACAGAAACAAGTAGTTCGACGACGACGACATGGGTCAGAAGTGCGTAGTTCTATCCTCTTTCTGCGTTATAAACATCCCGATGCTTTTATCTCATGGTGACCTTCGACGCCACACGCGACCCCTCCACATCTGGGTTTTTCGGTCCTCCATGGCGCAATTGACTTTGGACGTCAGCCTCCGGCTCCATCCGACTAGAGGGACCGTCACCTCCGTGGATATCCCACTTGACATGCTTCTCTCAGATATTCGCGGGGTGCGCTTTTAGCTTCCAATTGCACACAGACATGTGCATTCGGTTCCAATGTGTGCAAACCCTTAAGCTAGAGCTTTTATGACAAGTCTTGGTTCCTGACGCCCTACAATTGTGGACAGTATGCCACTGGTACGCGGACTTGCTACCCGTTTTAGCATGGTCGCTGGTTGTCATCGGTACCCCCGATCTGCCTCCACCTGTGCGGTGTTCTCTGCACCATCAAAGGTGGTTTTGTGTACATCTGGTGACTTCCTTCGCTCTCATGTAGGTTCGATCTATGATTGGTTGCTCAGCTATGGTCAATTACCCATGAGACAGATCAAGTACGTCAATGATCAGAGTGACTGCCTTCGAGTCATTGAATGTGATTCATATGTGCTCAGGACCCTCGTTGGGACATTACTACAGTCCCTGACCCCGTGTTTGATATTTCCGCACTGGCAACGTGCCTTTAATCTTATACCTCGAGGTGGTTGGCAGGTCCCCTTGGAGGCCCTTGACGTCCTGCCCCGCGCAGTCAAGTGGCGTTCCATATCGACGGTAATACTCGGATATGCGTGGAAACACGTCGGGACTGGGGTTCGTTGCCGGAGGTAGACAACCTTTTTTAAGTTCATGCACCTCGATTACTCCGTCGGTCTCGATCGCGCCGTTCACTTCCATTACGTTGTCCACTTCCATTGCTCAAATTTTGCCTATGAGACTTCTACCCCAAAATCTCGATACAAGATCCAATTAGGGGTTGCAAGGGGTATTAGCACGCTATTTCATGTACAATTCGCTCTTCTTCAAGTTGTTCTGCGTAGCTGAGACGTTCGATATGACAGTGGAATATTGCCTTCCAGTTCCATTGCAGGATCGATTGGTCCTGGGATGGACAGCCGACGTCGGACGCTGCCACCGAAAAGTCATTGCTGATGACATGCCACACACGCGGGAAGCGCAAGGCATGCTCATCCGTGTATATCCTCGCAGATCGTTGCTCTTTGGAAAAATCCCATTGACGTCACCAAACAGGCGCATCGTTTTCGTTTCAAATACTACCCGTCTCATCTAATACTCCTCAAACAACCTTGATTTCCATTCTCCCCTGTCGTACAACCGCTTCGAACGTCCAACTCGGACTGATGCGTCGCGTGATTCCGCCTTTCCTTCAGAACTGGAAACGGCTTGAGGTTGTACACGTTGCGCGTCTTTGACCCTCGGACTTATCCCGTTTGATAGCCCTTGATTGGACGGAGGCACGTCATCCGAGCAAAGAGGTTGCTTCGACCGCATCAGACGTAAACGCGCCAGCACGAACTCCGGGGATGTGTTGAGCACGAGCGGAAGCGGGATACGCAGTTCCCTCTCCGTCTCTGTCTCTGTCCGACCGTCGCTGACGGTTAGGGTTTGGTCTGCCGATACATTGTCGGAATCTGTCAAGGGCCCTGCATGGGCGTCAGAATCATTGCGGGTGCGGTCTGTGACGGCGAGTGTCCACATTTGGCAGCCTTGCGAGTCCCAGCGTCTCCGGTAGGGTTTCCCGAGGAGCGTGCAGGGCACGTTGGGTCCGCTTTCAGCGGACACGATCTGATCGAGCATGGATGGGAGGGCAGTGGAGAGGGCGAACAAGCATGTGAGCGCGAGAACGAGGGCTGTATGGATGGCATTGGCCATGATGTGTGGTTGGTGCGCTGTACCAGCCAGTGCGTATTGATAGGTACTCGTTGGGACACTTCGAGGCTGTCTTGACTGATGAACAACGCAGGGAGATGTTGACGGCGAGATTATTCGATAGATGTCAGAAGCACGACCGGCGTGTTGTTTCAAACGAGGCGGTGTAGTGTGGATAGTAGAATGGTTGGAGTTGAACGTTACGATCTTATTAGCTGACGCGTCTGGGTCACGTGTTTTGATTTTTGCATCGCATACCAATCCTTAATGTGGTACGTTGATTGGCTCAGCGTGAGACGAACCATTGGGTGATCTCGAAAGAGCGCGGGCGTTAAACTGGCGGATGGGCGTCAGAGGGGAGAGGCTGAGAGAAATAATTAAGGGCACTAGTATCCTGATCAACATGAACATGCGACGACCTAGTCATCGCCGCGTGCTCTCTGCAATTGTTTTTGCCGCCGCGACCCCTGCTACCCAGTCTCTTCCGCCCACTCTCGCTTTCCGTCGATGTCGATAATCCAACTTGTCCACCGAGCGCGGGCGGCCAACGACCTCAGATCTTCCATGCGACGATACCTGGCGAAGACACCACTCCAAGGCGCATTCCACACGGGCTTTAAGCTCGTACGCCTTGTCTGCCTCGTAGAACGCCATCGCATTGCGAAAGGACAGCCAGAGGTATAACACGAGCACCTTGTGCAGGCCTTCCAAGTGCTTCAACGCGTCCTTGCACACACGCGCCTTTGGCCGATCAGGCATCATCCCCTCGACGTTCTTCAACACGTCCATAAATGGGCCGACAGACAACACTGCGTCGAGGTCTACGCGGATCGCGTTGGTGTACAGACATAAGATCTGGGCGAGGGTGTCGAGCGCGACAGGATCGGACCATTGAACAGGACAGTTTTTAAAAAGGAGTTTGTCGGATAGGATGAGATCTTTAGCGTGCGTGTCGATGAACTGGCTGAGTTGGTCTAATCGGATCTGGGCGGCGGCGCGGAATGGAGGGCGGATACCAGAAACATATGAGGGTACTTCGAGGAGCGCCTGCGTGGAGGCTGTAAGCGGGAGAACTTGCGAAACGTCCTCCATCCAGTGGCCTGGAGGATCTAAGACGGCACAGTTAAGAGGGGGAGCAGGCGTTGCGAGTGCACGACAAAGGGTTGGTATGTCCTCCTTGTATAGTGTCGTGACGAAACCGCCAGGTTGGCCGTGGAGCCCATAGCGCCCGGCTCTCCCAGCGATTTGCTTTATTTGGGATATCGACAATGGGCGCCTTTCTTGACCGTCAAACTTGTGAAGCGTTTCAAACACAACACGTTTGATCTTCCTAATGTGAAGGCCGTGAGTAACAAGGTTGCGGAAGTCCAAATGAACGGGCGTACAAGTTTAGGCCCATCCCAACAGCATCGCTGGCGACAATGATATCGTAACCGCTCTTCGGATCATTGAAAAGCGCGGCTTGCTCAGATCGAATCTCCGGGGGAAGCCTGCCATAAGCGACCGCACAGCGCAAGCCAGTCTTCTCCTCGATTTTTGCCTTTACCGCGAATATCCCGTCCCGTGAGAATACAACGAGACAATCGCCTTTTTGAATCTGGGACAAGTCTCCACTCAAAGATGACTCTTGAATCTCCAAAGGGGTGAGTCGTTCATAACGATTGACAACGAGCTCATCCCCGGTATCTTTAAGGATATCTCGGATAATCGGGACCGCAGTCTCCTCGCCACAGAGATGGATCTCGCGTGCGGGGAGCCCCAACACAGCGTTGGTCCAAGCGGAACCACGCTCAGGATCCGCGATCATCTGTATCTCATCCACTACAGCCACATCCAGAGATTTATCGAAGCTGGCCATCTCCACCGTCGAACTCATAAGCGGTGCGTCGTCCGCGACCACCCGAAACTCTTCTCCCGTGCGCAGATTACATTGTCGTGCATACTTGGTATGTCCGTCTTTCCTAACTGTGGGCCGGGGGCCCGTTTCGTTGGCAACATCCATGTTGATGGTCGTGTCTGGCTCGGAGCCCGGTTCAGGTTCCATACCGAGGGGAACGATCTGTCCCCTATTCAGCCGTTCCCAAATCTCGTGCGCGAGGAGACGTAAGGGGCCAGCGTAGAGACCCGAATCCGAGGCAGCCAATGCGCGTAGCGCCATATGCGTCTTTCCACTATTCGTAGGACCCACGTGCATGATGAATTTTCGTTTTATTGCACGCGCTTTGGGAAACAGGTCGGCAGGGTAAGAGAGGTCAGCAACACGATGGAGGCGGGTAATCGTGTCGAGGGTAGGTTGTGGGACGCGTGTGTGGAGAAGACGTTGTTTTTCTGGGTAGGAAGCCCATGCGAAGAAGAGTTGGGAGATGACTTGATCGAGTCGTTGGCCAGAGTACAAGTCTGTATGGGCAAACGTGAACCGACCCAAGTCGAATTTTGCCAACTGCTTCTCATCAGAGAGCATGCCCTCGCGAATATCCGCGAGGAAGGAGGAGAGGAGATCGGGCAAGTGGGCGCGAGGAATTCCAAATCCCTCTAGGCGGCGAAGTACGTGGGGAAGGTATGCCCAGTTTTTGGCATTTGAGTTGATGAGTTTTCTGATGTCGGAGGCAACGGCGGATGGAATTAGCTTCGTCCTTGGCGAACGAGTGGAAAACCCCGGAGAGTCATTGTTATAGTTGAACCTGGACCCAGTACTAGACCAGTCAAGCGAATTGCGCCGTGACCGGTCTCTTGCCAGTGAACGTGCACGAGGTGGGCTTCCAGATAAAAGGCGCCGAAAGTAGAGCTGGCTGCTTTCCAACCACGTCTCGGAATGGATGCAATGAGAAAGAATTTGACACCGAGAAATCATTGGAAGGTGGTTTTAGTTATGAGTTAGGTAGACATTGCCTTCGACTTGACACGTCCGGGTATGTAGTGGTGGTGTTGAAGTGAGAAGCAGTGCGTGGGGTAGTTTGGTTGTATTAGGAGACTCTGCAGGAAAACCCTTGTCATCGTGGATGAGCTTTGTGGAGCCTCATACAACATTGTCCTCGGAAAAGAAGGCACCGCACTACTCTCGCAATCAAATGGGATAAACTGCTACAGGAGGTCCCTCGATTGCCCAGTGGTTTTGGGCAATTTCTTCAAGGAGTTTTCTTACTCCGTGCTTCAGCACACTGGACGGGTCATCATCCTCAACTTGAACGCCAGTACAGAGAACCATTCTGATTCGTTG
>JBBPKJ010001149.1:0-12674 GCA_038089195.1 Brasilioporus rufonigricans | reverse complement strand
TACCACTGCTGATCTTGACAGAAAACGACAGATTATAACACCTCATTCTTTTCAACTCATGCCAATTCCTTGTCCACAATTTGAATACATGTATACCTATCTCCCTTAATTTTTTGAAGTCTACAGAATATGTAGAGTGTAGTGTTCTGAACATTTTGCATTGCACGTGCAGTTTGCATTACCGGTACAATGGTAGTATCAGCTTTTTCGGATCCCACTGTGGGACAGTGGGGATATCAACCATAATGCATAATGCATAATGTATTCAGTCACTGTCGACAATATAAACTATAAGATGCTATTATTGTAGGGTGGGATCACCATGGAGGTAATGTCAGGTTCACTAGAATCCACAGCACTGGATTGCTCAGCACATTGGAGGCTAGCACAAAGATGAGATTGATCGGACACAACGTACACTTGGCGATGGTAACGTTAAGAGAAGGGAAGCGGAGCTCAACTCAGTGGTCGGAACGCGAATGACTAAGCAGAAATATACAATGCACGGTGCCCAAGGTGTAACCATTGCATCGCCTAAGAAGCAGGCACTGCAAGAACACTTGCTATGTGTAAGCATGATCCAACCCATATGACTTGACTTATAATATTTCTGTCCGGGTGACGTCCAATCTTCAGCTCCTCCCACCACCGACTGCTAACCACTCTAACCTATCTCTGGTCACCTCCGCTGGAGGTATAAAGCCATGACCACACATCCCTGGAAGTTAGATCAGAAAGGTTAGTCAAAAGAAGTTGCTTCGCTCGTTTTACAAATCGTTTGTCCCATCATAGTTATCGTGTCCATACTCTATTGTCTTGCTATTTTCACCGGTACATTTAGGTCATGTTATCACTGGTGCATATCCCGGTTTTTGTGGGAGGATGCTTGGGCTATGATTGCTCTCCTCTTTGACATCGTTTGCCTTGCTAATGTATGGATACCGCGATCACCTAATCGTGAGTTTCTCCTCTTCAACAATCTCTTTATGAGTCATTGATCATTTCGACATTGACCAGTATCTACCTCCAAGGTAGTCACTATGGCCCACTGGATGGAAGCTGTTGTTCTCACCTCTGGCCTATGGTGAATTCCGATCACTATTCCTGTGCTCTGGCCTAATTTCGACATAGGTCTGCCCGTATAAGCATGATAGCCACGATCATCAGAATCACAAGACACTGCGTTCAGTTTAGGCGTCCTGCCTATGCAACCGCAGTCGCATTTTGTATCATGTGGGTTGCCACACTCGTCCAGAAGTTGTACATCTGCGCTACTCGCAATTGTTTTATGAACCAAGGTGTTGCGACCTCCCAGCTCGTCAGTGAGTCCACCGCACCGAGTTATACGACGGATACCCATGATATTCCTCAGCAGATGTCATTTCTGATGTACTCCTCATGGCGCTCCCTCTTTGCTTTTTGAGAGGCGTGAAGATAGAGCACAGCCGCCGTGTATTGCTCGCTTCTTCATTTGCCTCTTCGATCTGTATCACCATCATTTCGATTACGCACTCCGTTTTTCTCTTCTTGCCTTATACCGTGACCTCTCTAATTCTTGCCCATGTCAAGGTAAGAACCTCTTGATTAAACGTTCGATCAGCTTACAACGTTCTGAATTTCCCAGACAGCGCTTGCACTCATCATCTGTAATCTCCTCGTAATTGTGACGTTTATATACTGGTTGTGTTGCCGTGACAACCTCGATGCAGATAGCGACCCGGCAAAAAGCGATGGCGCCCAATTCACGACTGTCATTTCCGAAAAATGCAGTCTAAACAGTGTCCTTCGTTCGACATCACCAGGGATCCCAAGTTGTCGATCATCCCCTACTTCTAATGTCAATACCCCATGATTGCCGGTTCGAGGCTAATATGTAGCATTAACTGAATGTACATCTTCTGGAAGACCGTGATGTTATGTATGACTTTGTAGATATACACGATCGATGTGGGGTACATATTTTCACTATGTAAGGGTTCGACAATCCATCATGTTGTGCCAATATTTATGGCGTACATACTGGAAATATGAAGCTTGAAGGTACTGTACTAGCACGGGACCGGCTCCGCTTCGTCCTGCTCTCGCATCCAGTGCCAAGCCACCTTCCACCGCTGCCATCGCCCGCGCTCCGCTATGGGTGGTCGATTATCTCACGATAGAGGTGGAGCTAACAGCTTTGCCGTCTCGTGGTCTCCTCCGAAGGTGATTGATCGCTGCTAGATCTGATCCTGTGTCGTGCAATGAATCTGTCATATCCATCGAAGCTAACGACCTTGACGCAGCGACCGTTTACCCGAACACAGTGAGGCTCTCATAAACCATAGCTGACCTACGTTGACATTCATTGATGTTGGCATGGCTCTCAAGACCTTGTAGAGGACTTGGTTTGCCGGTTGACACCCGTGGGAACGTCTGTAGCGTCATATCTGCGATCCGTGCGCGTGAACATCGACGTTCCGGTGGCATGGGGTTAGTGTCACGGTGTGATGTGATAGGATGGGTGTGGGCGAAAGCCCGAAGCACGGCTGCATGGGGGTGAACTGCGATACCCAAAAGGAAGGCGCCTGCGACGTGGCGACGCATGCAGTGAGTACCCCAAGTAGGAGAAGAGGACGCCGTGCTGGGACCTCACGCGTCACGGACAAAGGTAGGCGGAGGCGACAGAGCTGGGCGTGTGCCGAGAGTGGCGCCCATGCTATGGCACGTATGGAAATCAGTGGACGTGCATAAATTAGACCGTGTGGTAGGACCAGTGGACGGTTTATAGACCACTGCGTATGGGAAAACCAGCAGACGCGAAGCACGGCGAGGGTGCCCGGTGAGACGAGGCGCGCTCTTGGCGTCGGGACCGCGAGGTGGCGGTCAGAACTCGCGGCGGTGCACGGACTCTGCTCTAGGAAGTCACGTGCCGTGACTGCCTAGACCGGCCAAATGGCCCGGGTATCCGAATATTTGGCGTTCCTCCGAGTCCAACATCGCCAGATCCGATCTTCAGTCGTCAATCACCCTGTTGATGCACCCTGGAAAGCTACTATCAAACTAAATATGCACTCGCTCGGATGAACTACAAGGTTATTCTATGTATACATCGACATGAAGCGTACATTTTCGACGCGAGAGGGGACGACAACCAATCACGTTGCGCTACAGATGTTCAACCAGCATGATTCCGACCCATGTCTAAGCGGCCTCCCCCTCTATCGGGATACCTGCGTACTCATCATACCCAAGTGCCAAGTTCAGGTTCTGTCCCAATAGCATCATCAGCACACGGTTAACTTTCAACCAAGCGACAAAGAGGAAGAAAGGGAGAGAAGGGGCAAGAGGAGCGCGGGAACACACCTGTAGACACTGCGTTGCAGCCCCCTTCAACAGGTTATCCAGTCCCCCGACAACGACCACGCGTTCCAGCCCACTGTGTACCTGCGCCCCGCCGACGACCCACCCATGCTGGCCTTGCACGTCCTTGAGTGCTGGTACACCCTTCTGTGTGCGCACGAGACGCTCGCCGGCGTAGTATGACGCATAGAGCGAGGCGATGTCACTTGCACTGAGCTTCGACGTGGACAGTGGGAAAGACAGGGTACTTATGATACCACTAAAGAAGGGCGCGACGCTCGGGATGAACGCAAGCTCCACGCGAGGCTTCAGGCTCGGGGAAGCAGTGACATCATCTGCGGGAGCAGGAAAGAGTTTGGAGAGGTGCCATCCCGCCTCGCGTTCGTGGATATGATCTGTGAGCGTGTACGCGCGTACACCGCCTCCAAGGCTCTCGGGCGTCACCTTGGGCAATGTTACGGGGCGAGCTCCAGCTTCGTTTGGCTGAGTGATCGTCCCAGCACCGCTGTATCCTGAGACACCGAATACGGTGGGCCAGGCGGGTGGAGCAAGGTATGGGAGCAGAGGCGCAATGAGAAATTGTGTCGAGGTGGCATAGCAGCCTGGGTTTGAGATTCGTTTGGAGGCACGAATGTCGGCGCGGCCGTACAGCTCTAATGGGAGGATCCGCAAGGCGGTAAGTGATGTGAACCACGAAAGGAGAAAAGAAATTTGTTATTACAGATTCCCAAGTCACTCTTTACAAAGCAGGAGAAGAAAATGACCCCTCACCAGGTAATCCATATGTCCAACCGTCCTCGAACCTATAATCTGCGCTCAAATCTACGACCACGCTACCCTCTCCTTGCCTCTCCTTCGAGGCCTTGTCGATGGCGTCCACGAAGGGCTTGCACACCCCATTTGGAAGTGCCATTACCCAAGCGTCAACTTCGCCTTGCTTTTCCATCCGTTCGACATCCTCGACCGAGAGATTTGTGTGTGTAATTGGAGACTTGGTGTACCCCTCAAGCGGGTACCCATCGAGGACACGAGAAGAGACGTGCGTAAGGGAGAAGTGGGGATGCGTGTTCAACAGGGAGGTCAACGCCTGACCGGTGTAACCCCGCGCTCCGATGAGCGCTACACGTTTCAGCTCCGTGGAAGGTGCAGGTGCATGGGTGGCATACCCTCGGCTGCTGTTAGGAAACCTAGGTCGACGCGCCAGAGTAGCGTAGCCTCTGCTCCCACCTAATTGTGCTTTCGCAAGCCCAACAGGGAGGTGCGACCTCCCTACTCGTCCACTCTGTTCAAGGCTCCTGACGACCTTTTCTACCTCGCTCACATCACTGATGCCATACCAGAACAAGGAGCGACCAGAACGAGTGAAGGAACCCTCCGCTCGATCAAAATGCCAAGAGCGATCCATCATATCTTCACCCTGAGCAGGCTGTGAAGCGGGAGAGGGAGCGGTAGGGGGGGAAATGGAGGCGGTCCACACGAGTTGTCGGTGATCCTTTCTCAGTGCACTCCACACATTGTCAAGGACGCCGTTGAGCACGCCAGCGCGAGATGCAAGAAGTTTTGTCAGTACTGGTATCTGGCCCTCAGGGTGAGAGACGATAGCAACAGCATCGAGAGGTTCGTCAGCATAGATCGACCACTCTCCTGGTTTAGCGTTCTCGAGTATAGAAAGGACCTCGGTGACACTTTCTTTGCCTAAGCGAATACCCTCGTCACGCTCCGAGATGACCTGGCGGAGCCGGTCTTTCCCGATACTTTGCAACGTTTGGTATCTGAAGAGCTTGTATCCTCGGCGAATGAGTGTGCCAGCACCGGAATCAGTGAAGAGTTCCCGTTGGAGATTGGTAGCGGAGATGACTGCAACGGAGGAGGAGCGAGGGAGAACATCCAAGAGTTCCTTGAACTCTCGCAATTTCAGCTTTGTGCCATATTTGACCCAAGACTCCTTCATGAGCTGCTCGTATTCCTGCTCGTCGACGGTGATTAAATTAACTTTCAGAAGTTATTTTGAGACTAGACGCACCTCGTCTAGGTTGATGACATCCAACTTTTCTCCAGTAACGCCATGATATAAGCCACCTTTCTCGTTGAGGAACACGATTTTCATAGGTTCAAGCTCCTTGGCGAGTTCTCCTGCGGCGACGTCCGCGTTGACGTTCAAGATTTGCCCCTCGTTGCTCTCGGCGAGACTGCATAAGATGGGCAATGCACCTGCACGGATCGACGCCTCGATGGGCCGCTTGTCGACGCGAGTAATTTTACCGACCAAACCATACTTGTGCGAATCGAGAGCAGTGGCGGTGAAAACGCCAGAGGTGATGGGGCGGGCACGCGTGCCGAGCTTTTCGAGTGCGCCGACCAACTTCAAGTTTTCCTCAAGGAAGACACGACGGGCAATTTGGAGCGTCTTTGCATCTATGATGGGAGAGAGAAGAGGAAAAATGTTTGGTATAGGTTGGATCAGTGCTTTTGAAAAAGGAACATACCGGTAACGCGAATGCCATCGATATACTCTGGCTTAACGCCCTCGCCTTCGAGGATGTCGTTCATCTGGGGGCCGGCCCCATGGAGAACGACAGGATAGAGGCCCAAGCGGTAGAGGAAGCTAAGGCTGAGGGCAAGTTCCTCGAGGTCGTCAAGGACGGCACCACCGATTTTGATGACAGCAAATTTTGCAGGTTGGGATGGGTGCGAGCAGGACGAGAAAATACGAAGGTGACGTTCGACTTCGCGTTTCGTACCGAGAGAGTAGAGCAGGCGGGTGATCGTGTCCTAGATGTATGTTTAGAACAGCGATAATTGTGTAGTGAAGGGAACGGACCCTGTCGGTCTGGACAACGGACTGGATGGACCTAACTGAATCTCGAGTGCGTATGGCGGTCAGTGCAGCTTGGCGGCGGCTGGCAACGACAGCAACTTTCGTAGCCACAATCAAACGAGAAGGTAGCAGTGCAGTGCGAGCTGACAGCATTTCGGGGATATGTTGGTGATGATGGTACAAGGTATCAACTATGAAGCGAAAAAAAACAGAACAAAAAAAACAGATGACAAGTGTGAGCGACCCGCTCTCCAGCAAGTTTTATACGTGGACAGTGAACGAAATGCTGTTGGTTCCTGTGCTCGAATCCATTGAGGAATCCACCTCACAGCAAGGTCTACATAGCCAACAGTTCAAGGCGTGCAACATCATGCAGCGACCCATTCGGTTAACTTGATCCCCTAATCGCAGCACTTGCCATTGGAATTTGGTTGGTATCCTACTACAGTACTGTACTGTGTTCAAATAGGGCTCCAGTGGAGCTGAACCCCAGCTCAGTGCAGCGAAAGTTAGATAGGCTGGTGAAGTGTTCAAGCTCCGCTTTTTCAAATTCCGTGATGACTTCTAGCCCTTCCCTCGCCCTTCAGTTTTGTCGGCTTTGTTGGATCGGCTGGGAGGTGGGCGGAGCACTGGACTTGCCTCTACCGCGACAGGGACGAGGTTCTGGAGCCGCCATGGCATGAAAACTTGCAAGGGCCTGAAGGCGAGGAGACTGTCTGAAGCGACGAGTAGGAGGCATGGTTTCAATCTCCGATTGAATCATGCCGCACCGCAGAAATGTGGCCTGTGAGAAGCTGCCTCCTACACCTGCGCAAATTTGAATACCCTTACTTTGAGAGACAAATTCAATGTCGGGCCATGGGCGGGTTTCGAGTCTTCTCGGTCACTTTCTATGTACACATACGCCAGTCATCTTTGAGCAGGAGCACGATAGGTCATGTTCTTGTCAATCGTGCTGTCTTCAGCTCCGCCAAACGATATTATTTCTTTCGTTTGTTTTGCAAAGCGGAGTACGAAGAGGACGCCGATTTCGCCGTACTCAGCTCGGAGCTCGGTTTCGAACAAGTTTTGTCCGTGGCTCGAATTTGACAGCGGTTAGGGATTCAGGATGTTGACGTGAAGATGTCGACGTGAAGTCTCTTAGGACTATCACCGCAATGGAAGCCCACCGTGGCTAATGGCGGGAACACTGAGGGATCGGGCGGAACAGAACTGGACCACGATCTCTATGGGCGACTACGAGGTACGAAGACAAGGGGCGACTATGCTACATCTATGCGGTGCAGCAAGATATATACTGTAGTGCACGTGATGTGTATGCCAATGGGCTTACACGCAATTGCTCGATGGTACGAGACCTGGCAATACGCTGTATCACTGGACAAGGTGATGTCGAGAGGAACATCTGTTTTTCCACGTGAATGCAAAACAACGAAGCATATACAAAAAAATCTTATAACCCAGTATAGGACAACTCCTGGGCTGCGGATCCATCAAACCAAGACCACACACCGAAGACCGCCCGACAAAAAAAAGAGAAAGACATCGCTCGACTAAGACGTATCATAATCTCTGAATCAGCTGGGCCATACGATGCGAACGATCAATTGAGAACAAACACTCACCAGCACAAGCGATAACCACGAGCTAGAATAAATGAACACCCGCCTTGACATCGACTGCCGCGCCGCTAAAATGAAAGCTGACCCCAACCAAACCGATAAGGTCCGTAATACGTGGAACCCGATCATCACCATGGAGGAACCACTACCCCCAAACTGGGTGACAAAACTTGAGGTTTTAGCGAGTATCACACTGCCCAGGCTCCCTGACTAGACTGGGAACACCCGGTCAGGCAGCTTACGGAGGCCCGCACACCCTGAACCCAGCAGAGCGTGCGTAAGAGCATTCTCCCTCGGACCGGAGTGCCCTTTGAGGACCTCGCCTTAGTGCATTAAGTAGGACTAGTTTAGGCAGTCGCTACATAATATTATCACTTGTCTAAAAAAGAAAAATCTTATAGACGAGATGAACCTGGAAGCTACATTCGTGTTTCGCGTTGGCTACAAAGGTATAACTGATAAAGCCATTATGAAGCGTTCAGCATCTGTGCGCTGGCATCAGGTAGTTCAACACTGTGTCTTCTGTAGCTGAGCAGGTGCCATAGTATTCGTAGGAGCCTTGCTGTATTCTTCTGCGTTGGGAGGGTTGGCGTGAGTAAGAGTGGACTAAATGGTTGTCCGAGATAAGGTGCAACACTTGTGTCCATTTGTTTATTAGTGACGTGTAGCTCACGTGAAAGTGAATCACTAATGTGCTTGGCCTGGCGGAGCGATTGCTTAGGGCGAAAGGTGAATACTTGAATGGGAGCGATGGCGGGCTATAATCATGTTCCACTGGGCAGAAGCGTCTTCTCCGTCTGCAACATGGGGTCTGAAGGAGAGCGCCAAACCAGGGGTGAATGTGGTACTTATACAGAAAGCGGTCAAAACAATTCTTCTGTACTCTACGATCCCAAGCGTGTCCCGCCTTCGCCCAAAAAGTGTGTTTTGACATACGCTTAGGATGCCCGGGCTTGGAGGAGATATAGAGAGACTTGCTTGCCTATGTAAAGGCGCTCCTATCTCCGAGACTGACGGGTGGATGCGCGACTCGGAGGAGTCGTGCTTTCTGTGATATGTAAATGTTAGATCAAGGCACCGAGCCGCCTATAGCAACGCGCAACGTGGATTGGTGCAGGTACTGCAGTAGTGAATTATTCGAGAATAGGACCTGATGCGGATATGGAAACGGGACGAAGATGGGGATAGAACCTACCAACTAGTACATGGAGAGAGCGGTGGGGAATAAGCGGTCTACAAAGAGGGCATCCCACCTTCTCGATTGACAGATGTTTTCCCATAGGGCGCTCGGAAAGGTACAGCATGAAGGATGTGGCGACTTGGTGGGTATCGAGATAAAATCTGATGGACTGTGCCTCATCATGTCGCAGATCCGAATACCCCCGCACGAGTTCTATTTGGAAGACAGTCGCTTCAAGTACCAATCGCTGCCCGAGCGCCCGCACTTGGTGCATCGGGCGTGAAGGGCAAACGGGTGATAATTGGCCCACTATATTGACAAAGCACAATGTGATTCGTCGCATCTGGAAGTCCACCTTCCCAAAGCGGTGGAGAACCCTGAAACAACGTAACAAAGTTCAGACCTGCCCCCATATGTGGGGTAGTATGTTCTCTGGTACCTCTGACCCTTTTCTTGCCATCATGGTCGTCGCTAGGCCACAAAGACACTGATGCTCGTTTTCGGGTATTCCATCTTCCGCGTCAATGGTTCACATATGGGGCGTTCGAGTGTATCACATGACGAGAGTACGAAGAAGCTATACACGTGAGGAAATTACATGTCCAAGAGGCCTCGCAAACGATTGGACTCACAGGGTCTTGCTGCTAACCAAGCACCGCCCGCACGTTTGTTGTTTGAACATGTGAGTTATTACAGTAATGCAATTGTAATGGTCAGTATTCCGCCGATCACTTCATCGATCAGGTTATCTTGGAACACTTTACTGGTAGACCCACCATTATATGCAGGTCAGCAATCGCTCCCATCAGAATCTATTCCGCACCCTTCGCAGGCAGTGGAGAGGCCACAAATGAACAACCAACCCACCGAGGCGGTGCCATCAGGAAACGCAGGTCAAAAATGAATATGTGGCGCAACATACTAAGCACATCCTGTGCGTGAATACCATTCCCGGTTCCGGCGATGCCCGGGTCAAAAGGGGATGACAAATTTTCTTGTATTCTGTGCCTCACGAACCATGAACCGTTGCATCACTATATCGAGGGCATCGAATGCGCTGATGGCGCTATCGACTTGATGACATTCGGACCAGCCGTTCAGTCCTAAGCGCACGAAGAACACCAATCCAGTATGATATAGGCCTACTATGATTGGGGACGATGATACCATCGATACCCACGTCGATCTCTTTAACATGATTAAACCGTCCAAATTATTCCAGATAGAATTGAGCTCGTTCCAGCCCCGAAAGATATCAGAATCAATACGTCGGCCTCTGCTGCTCCACATGCTGTCTCGAGCTCGCTATCGCTGTGCAGGCCCTGTGGACTGACTACTCGGCACACGTGCCAGGGTCTCCACACCTCTCTGTTTACAAGGAAAAATGGCCACGAAACGAGCAGCGTAAGCATTCATGATTGCGCAGCCTCGTCTTCACAATTGTAAAGAGAATGACTGACATGGACCGTATCCGACTTGGAGTACCTCCCACGCCTTATCCTTGATCCTCTGGGTACCGACTGTGTCTAGCACACGGCTTCTCGGGGCTATAGATCCCAATTAACCGCGCGACATACCCGGTGGATGGAGGCGCTACCATCTTCGCTGACACTCCCGAATCTGGGTCATGTGTTAGGCACACGACACTAAAGGAGCGTACATGGATAAATATATACCCAGCTCTGTAAATGAAGATGATTTATTAATATTGAGACAACCGAAAACGGGCCATGGCCTGAAGGCGAAGCTTTGCGCCTCGAGGTATTTGTGCTACGGTGGCTTCGGGATTTTGTGTCCAGGACCTAAATTCATTCGTCATAGGATGTACTACCTGTCGGGAGCCGATCATCCCGGCGCTAATCCCGCGGCGCACCAAGTGATGAATTTGCCGGATACAGTTTCATGGAGGCGTAGATGTGATCACAGGCGGTTCAAAATCTTTAGGGTTGGGGATTCTACAACCGAGTTTTTAGTGACAATCCGCGTTCATTTGTTAAGATGTCAGAAGCTTTCCACCGACATGCATATTCTTTCCGCTATCACTCAGGCTAATGGTCCCGGCGAGTTGGAAAATTGAGTTGTCGAAAGTCCAGTGTAACGACTAGACCGCTGTGCTTAGCCGCGAAGCCAAAAGGCAGAGATACTGAACGGTTCGCGTTCAGTACCACAAGCGGTATATGTATTAGTTACTGGGAACTAAGTAAGCCGGTGTGCTTATATCCAGCATTCCACCAGTGTAATAGTCCATCCATTTCAGACGAAGCCTGAAAAGCAATTGTGTTCGGCTTTCGTGAATGGGCCTACTCGTCAAGAAAGCGGTCAAAAATAAACGCTTCGATAGCTCGGATGTGATTTTCCATTGCATCCACATGTGTACCGTAAATTTACGTAGCAACTCCGATTGGAAGGCCTGTGATAAAGCACGGTTATCATTTAGAATAACGAGCCAGCGCGGCCGTGACTACGCAGACGTCACGGTGACAGGTTATCAGGACGGCTTAGAGTGCGTACAGAATTTTCGCCTTGGAACCTTGCACCTGACTGATCACTGTGTAGGCTGTGACGGTAGGACTGCTATAATAATTATAGTGATATTGCTGTGCGCTTCGACTCTCGTCTGAGGCTGACATCGCACTCAGCCTGCGTTCTCTTTTCTCATTGTACCTGTTTGGTACATTATTGGAGATCGACAAATTCCTTCACCGTGTTCCTCGAAATTCCGAGCGTGACTCAGCACGGCGCGGACGGACATAGCAAATTGTACCTCGTTTGACCTAAGCGTATGAGTTCCATTCTAACCTAGTCCCAGGGGTCCCAACCGCGCATGTCGCGTGTAGCCTCAGACGTGCCATGAGCCACGAAGATCAAGCTTATCAAGTTTTCAACTACCTCCGCTTTTTCCAAATGGAAGTTCCATTACAGCATTTCGATGAGTTTCTTGACGGGCGTCGCATTTGGAGTGGCCAGCACTGCCCCAAAACTGTGTCCATGACACTATTTAACCCGACTGTCACTAGGCATGCGTCTGATCATGCACATAGGTACAACACTTTCCTTGTGCACCGACATTTGCACTCATTCCTCACCATTCCTCCGAGTTGATAGGTCTTCTACCCAATTTCGTACGGAGCCCACAAACCCCACATGACCTCTGGATATGCTATCGCCACCTTGGTGGCATTCATTGGCTCTATATTCTTCACGGTCCATCCAGTATTCATACCCACACCTCGTCCTGTACCTCGATTGCCCATAAACCTCATCACTGCGCCAATTCTCGCTATCTTGTTGCTATGGACTACCCCATGTCTTGATTCGGCAGTCGTCCGCCACGGAATCGTCGGCACCGAAGGCATCAGACCTTACAACATCCTTGTTCTATTTTTTTCTCTGGCTTACATGGCCATAACTCTCGACATCACTGGTATAGTCCGATCTATGGCGTTTTGGGTCAGCAACAAGGGTGGTTACAATGGATGGAAGCTATATCTTTATTTCTATGCCATGCTCACCATTCTCTCGATCCTACTCGGCAGTGATCCCATCATCACTTCCGGAACTGTCTATTTGATTCAGCATATTAAAGTCGCTAACCTTGACCCGAGGGCATGGATCATAGCGGGATTCGCTGCCGTGAACTCCGCTAACATGGTTTTATTTGTTGGGAATCCCACGAATGTATGTACTTTGCCACGCCAACCCATCCCACACTCAA
>JBBPKJ010001148.1:0-12677 GCA_038089195.1 Brasilioporus rufonigricans | reverse complement strand
ACAAATAAAGGTACATATACAACAAGTATATCTGAGTTTGAAAATACTCCCATACTTCTTGATTTTCAACCATCATCACTATGTAATCCCTTTCTATTATCCAAAAGAATACCATCCTCTCTATGCTGTAATGTTGAGAGCACTTCTATGCTCGAGACTTATAGTTTCCTGGACTTTGGGAGGTACTCACAAAGAGACACAATGTCCAAAGAGCAGCACTTTACGAGGATGAGGCTCAAAGAGCACAGTAGTGCATTTAGATAAACGTAGAACTAGCTAAGGGACAAGAGTGGGTACCAAGCTAGTTAATATAGTACAATCGAGGCAGAGCTAGAATAGAGAGTAAATAAAGGTAAATGGGAACCTGCCTGCACTTGGACCAAGACAACAATGACAAAGAGTATTAGCTAAGCAAGAAAACTGGAATCGAACCAGCAAGACTAAGAGCTTAGCTATAGTTATTGATGAAGAGATCAGAATACACAACACTATAAGAGAAGTGTTGTAGGAGGGGTTAGTCCACGATGACAAGAGTTAGTTAAGAGGGTAAACCATCACATTGTCTGAGAAGAAGGCAACGAGGAATAGAGAGTATGATTTGTAAGGAAAGGGAGTTATATGGGTGAAATGAAAGATGATAAGAAAGAGTCCAGAACAGAGGTGGTTTACCGTAACACCAAGCAAGTCCAAGCAGAGGATGAACTCCAGAATGGAACTCCAAGGGGTGAAGGATGATAGGGTGGAGGGTTGGCCAAAGGAGGGTGGAGTTGGCCGAAGGAAGGCACTATGGTGTCAAAGGGATGGGATATGACATATAATCTCTGTACTTCTATCCTATATTCCTCAGTCTGAATATCAACAGAACTTGACATTCTCCTCCCTTGTCCAATCTCCCTTCCACTCTGCCCAACTGAACTTGACTCTCCTTGTCTTGTTTGTCATCTCTTTGACTTGAGTTCTTAGTAACTTTCATCTGACCTCCAACCCTCTGAAATCAGGACATTAGACCTATGCAAGGCACACCACATAAGGTGAAGCCAAGTCCTGGACCAACCAATACAATAACTCCAGCATTCCAAAGTTACACTCAGAGCATGTCACCCAGGTTTAAGAGGAAGAAAGAATATATATGATATGGGTGAACAGTGAATCCATACAATTGCAGGTATACAGGCAATATGGTGCATTGGTGTCGTGGCTGTGGCTGCACATGCACTTGCTAATCCCAACACAAAGATGGCCAGAGGAGATATGACTAGGTCAGAGGGATGGATATGATAGCTTTCCTTAAATCTCTTAGTAAAACACTATTTAAACTAGCTAAGTATCTCATATAACCTTAGCTAGTTCTATGTTTATCAAACACACTACTCAGCTCTCCCTCATGTGATTTCTTAGTAGATCCCCTTGTTAGACATTGTGTCTCCTTGTAAGTATCTTTCAACATCAGGAGTTAGGAAAGATATAAGGCAGAGCACAAAAGATTGTATCTTAACATTACAACAACAAATCTCAAGGTCAGATCTTGAAGCATGTTGGAATCAACCTTTAAACTTCTGTGTTTTCTCATGGACAATTGTATATTGTTCTGTCACATTGTATTTACCCTAGAAACATCAAAATTTTATTTCCTGATGATAACAATACCAAGATCACAAATATAGTTTGAATTGAGGTATTTAGTAACTTGGAGATTTGATTTATATGATATCTTGAATAGACTTGATTATTGTTTCTGTCAGCCTTGAGGTGAATATAGAGTGTAACTAATGTATATCAGCCTGACTGACCAACCTGACCAACCATGACTATTAACTGACAACCAGCATTAACATGACTAACAAATACCAATACCAATAGTCTAACTAATTTCACTACCTTTTATGACAACCTAAAATATTGTATATATTGTTTGTGCCTTTGGCACAACCAGCAGGTAAAAACACCTAGTCTATGAGTCCCAGTGAAAAGTCAATATCCAGAAATAGTGGCTCAGCTATGGAGATATAACAGAGAGCAGATGTGATCTACCTGCATGTACCCATATCCAGTCAAATGTATTATGCATGTTTATAGTAGATTCCAGTAGACTAGAGTAATTGGGTTGTACTACTGGTACCTATGCTTGAATACAGTCTGTGCCCAGGCAAAACCATATCCTCTTCAAGTCCCAGATTTATATACGTGCATACAATCTTGCATAGAGCAATCATCTCCCAAGCATGCTGAAGGAGTGGTGGTGTGCCTGTCACAGGTATTGTCAAGGAAAGTGAACCCAAGTCAAGTCAAGACACACCTGGTACCAACATCTACAGCATGCTTCAGATGACACTGAAAGGGAAGCCATATGATTGGCACACCTATCAGATCAGTTTCACATCTGGTTTCCTGATCCTACTCTGAGTTCTTCTAGGCAGCCTCTAGCAGAGCTTGATCCAAATACCCCACAACCTGCACAATGTCATCATATAAACACAGGTGACAAGGTATGTCAGACATTCAGAATCTATGCACTCACCTTATGTTATTGAATGCTGGTCCTACTAATATGGGAACCAGCTGTTGAACAACCCAACATCTCACAATGACAATTGCCCACCTGGACCACATACCTTTGACTTCAACTTAGATTTCAATGACCCTGGTGAAGATAACCAAGGTCAAGATAATTGTCAGAGCAACAATCCATGCACTGCATCCAATCAAGGAAACGACCAGTCCAGCAATGACAACAATGCTGGCCACAGAGACAATCAGGATGAGTGCAGAACACAGACACCTCCTTTAGCATCTTCAACTCTTGCTGCCCTTAATCTTGCTGAGCTTGAGTAGGCTACTCACCTAGAGTCTCTCCAGCAGGATATATGCATTTCATCTGATTACTATGAGGAGCAAAACTCAATGACCCTGGCAGATTATCTCATGATGAGCTCACTTGTCTTTGAAATCCCCCCAAAACACCACCAGAGATTAAGGACAGTGCTGTTGAACTTGTGCTCAAGATGTTCCTCATGCTTGAACATTCTTCCCAGCAGGCTTACACAGATATTGCACTTGCAATTGAGGAGTGCTTCCTGGACATGAAGGCCCAGTTACTCTATCAGATCAAGAAAACTCTTGCCAATTTTACTAGAGTCACACCACTGCTGATGGATATGTGTATCAACAGTTGTGTGGCTTATGCTGGCCCCTTTGCCGACCTAGAGCGATGTCCAAAGTGCCTGGAACACTGCTATGATCAAGTCCAACTCACTAGCATTGGCTCTAGCAAGCCCCATGCAGTTTTCAACACTATCTCAATCAGGCTGCAGTTACAGGCACTCTGTCACAACCCTGAGACCACCATCAAGCTACACTATCACAAGGAATGTACACAGGAGATCTTTGACAAGCTCAGGCACAATGGCAGTGTTCCTGACACATACAGCAATATTCTCACTGGCATGGCATATCTTGAGGCCTATCAAAATGACCACATTGGTGACAATGACATCTTGCTTATCTTTTTGATTGATGGCCCTCAGCTTTATGAGAAAAAGGAAACTGACTGTTGGATCTACATTTGGATTGTTCTCAAACATGTGCCCAATGAGCACTACAAGAAGAAGAATGTGCTACCAGGCATGATCATTCCTGGACCCAAGAAGCCAGGGTACATTGAGTCATTCCTGTACTTTCTTGTTATCTTACATACTAATCCATCTTCTAGGACATTATGTGCCTACCATTGGATTGCACAGGTCAAAGCAGGTGGTGGCATAGGTGCTGAGTTCACCTTGTACTGGAAAACTATGCAGATGGTGCCATCTATGCATGTTTGATTCTCAACTAATTAGCTAATGGTCTTCAATAGCAATAAGAAGAATGCAAAAGCTTGGTGAGCACATTCAATACTACTTAGTGTGCGCTGTGGATCTGAACTTGTGACCTTGCTAGATTGCAGTGCACAGATGGGACTTGTACAGCAAGGACATTGTCAACTTGCTCACACAAGGAAGACTGTATTAAGGTGGCAAAATGGGTAGCAGTGATGGGAAATGGGTAGGTGGCTAGGGGTATATGAGAGTTGATACAGGTAGGAACAGGTAGAGGATGAATAGTATAAACAAGTGGGAATGCATAGATTTCAGTATATGGGGCTGATTGCAAGCACAAATAAGCAAGATCTATGGAAATGTAGGTGATACTTTGGGGCAGATATGGGTATATGTGAGTAGATTGCGAGCGGCCATGCTATGAAGCACCATCTATGGAGATAAACAAATAAATAACTAGTTATTTTTCCGTTGATTCAAAGATATCTGGGTACTTTGGAAGTGTACTATGTGTGCCATTTGCTATTTGGTGCTACCATAGCCTATTCTCTATATCTCCATAGCTGAGCCACTATTTCCGGATATCGACTTTTCACTGGGTATGAGTGTTGAAGGTCTGACGCGAGCCGGCGGGCCGGATGCAAACGACCGACAACAACGCCTCCAAATTTGCACGCGTCGACACGCTTGGCTACGAACAAAGTGAACGTCCACTCATGGCGGTGAGTCCATCTCTCCCGGCCTCGTCGCGCACGCCCCGACACGCCGCCCACGTAGAACCGTCTGCTACACACTCTTCGGGGTTCCCGGTCAACCTCCCTGCCACGGTACGTCCTCTCCGGCGTCCCTCTTGGACCGCCGTACCTTTATATGGATTCTCACCGTTGGAGGTGACACGCCTCGCAAACCACGGAAGTGGAGCAGGACGCTTAGGTGCCATCGCCCTCGTCGAGTTCGTCGCCGAATCCACTTCCCTCCTGCGTGATCGTGAACAACATCGACCTTGCAGTGCCGCGACGTCTCAAAATCTCTGCGAGGACACTTTGAATGCATGTGTGCGGGGCTGGGCGACAAGGGGACGCCGACGAGCGGGGGGAGGGTTTGGGAATAGGATGACCCGGATCCAAACGAGTGTGATGACGCTGGATGAATGTGACGGTGTGCGACTCCTTGATTGTGCGATCAATTCAATGTCACGGTGGAGATCAACGCGCTGCGTGGGGCCAAGTTGCGCCTTGAAGGCGGCCGAGGGTGCGACGTTCAGAGAAACTCGCTATGTGTTTTGACTCGTGTTCATGATCACTGAGTCCGAGTCCGAGTCCGAGGATGAAGACGGTTATGGACACTTTGCTCAGTGTGGAGGAGGATGACGAGGTCGCATGGATGTGCGCCCATTTGCGTGGCTCCGTGACCGGTGAAGTACAGCTTCCTAATACATCTCTACCTTCATATGCATCGCGAGAAGGAGATTACAGAAATCATTGGAATTCCCAAAGTCAGTTCTGGGCATGGTAGATATTCTATGTCGTTGCTACAAGTTATGAATGAACAGGTTAACCTGACCGACTACATAAAGTAAAAAGGGACAACCAGTAAAACATCTAGCAATGGGTTTTCTAAGCATGTCGTGACCCTTTCGTGAGCGACGTCAAACAACCTCGGAATGCTTCGTTTCGAGTGCAGCCATCGAGGAGAACTGCGGGTACCACATCAGTCAAGCAAAGACCGTGCTGTCACACCTGCTACCCACCTCATCCCGGATGTACTCTTGCGTAGTGTCAATCTTGATAGATATATTGCCTGGCATGCTCTGACGAAAATAGTGAGATCACGTCCTGTCCCGTTTCTCGGGCGTCCTACCTTCGATGATGTGCCACGGACGGCGCGGGACCTCTTCGACGGCACAGTTTGAGAGAGGCATATGTCCTGTGAAGTAGCAGAGGGGCCCTTCCGTAACCCTTTGCGCGCGTTCAAAGTAGCGAGGAGGGAGTTGCAGTACACTGTGAAGTAATGTACCGTTTATTTTCTTTTCACAGCTCCAGAGAAAGTACGTACATCGGCCGACACTGAAGTAAAATGCAGCGTAGAAGAATGTATATGGCCACACAGAAATCTATGACATGGTCGGAAACAAGCAACGGCATGAGGCAGGCGACAACGCTTACGCAGACGAGTGAACCGAGAGCGCAGAGACTGTCGCACTGTCAATGATATGCACTTCGACCAAGCATAGAACTAACCTGGTCAACAAACCGGTGTTGATGCTGAATATGATCTAGGCAACAGTTGTCTTTCACCGAAGGGTGCTCCGTTGATATAGTCACTTACCAGCTTGTTGATCGTCCAATCAGACCTGACAACACGGCATTCAGAGTGTTACAACAAACAAATGCACGGAAATAATTACCTTTCAAATCCCGTTCGTGATCTCTGCAGCAGGTAACAGAGGCATATGGTTATGAGGATGTCCCCTGCGGCGGTGGCGGCATTAACCGACATCGAAATGGGCTGTATGCGTTGTCAGTGGACTGCTCGTAGGTCTGGATGAGCTCCATTTACGTTGACAGTGGCCAATTCTGCATACGTGTTGAGAGGTAAGCTAAATGTAAGTGAGCAAAACGTGGATGAGCAGAAGGCATGGTGCAGACACACGCTTTGATACTGAAGACTGCACCACGTCCTTGGGTCAATAGCGTTCGCAGACAAAATCGACGGACACTCGCCGAGAATTAGAACTGTAGTTAGGACACTGTCAGTGCGGGCAGGTTAACTCGCGAGCATGTAACTCACTCCATTCAAGGAGAATCATTGACACCTATATAAAATACAGCTGAGAATCCAAATTGCATGTTTTGAAAGACGCATAACTTACGACTGCGACAGTCACAAGCAAGTTCCTGTTGCTTACTGTAGAAGATTCGGCAATGGAACTTGGTCAGTGGAGGGTGAGACACGTACGTTTGTAAACGCGTACTGCCATGAAGCATTGAACAAGGAGTGCAGTGAATCCCTTGTACATGTGGTGAGCGAGTGAAGAGTGGTGAAGCCAAACAAGTTACATACATTGAAGAAAACTTCGATCTCGTTTATGAAATGGCTTAGTGATGGTCAGCAAAGGAAGACCATCACTCACGATTAGACTTCTGTGAGGGAATGAGCGAAGAGGGTATGTAAACAGGAACTCACTCACATGACAACTTTATGAAGCTCATCCCAATCTCCGAAGTAGGTGACGAGGTACGTGTAGACTACGGAAGAATGAATACACATACACAAGTAAGAGATGGATGCACTTGCTAGAGTGCGCAATTAGGGCCTCGTGACCAGTGTCTGACAAAAAGGTGGCTAGGACCTGTACCGCGACTTTAGCACAAGACAGAGACATTTGTATAAACTGACAAGAAGCTTGGTGTACCACCGGTCCGAAGGATAATGAGTAAAGTAGTACCAAGTCTGGACACAGGTACCTAGCATTTGCTAGTTCAACATGATGGAAATAAGGGTATATCAGTGGCACACACATCCGTACAGGCTGCGGGGGAACCATGAGGACAATATAATGCGGAGTGTGTCAATGTGATATACTCACATCGATGCGATGAAGACCCCAATGAGGAGGGCACCCATACTGGAATGAATGATCAATGACTAGCCGGGGAGAAGGGTGGGGTACACACGTTCCATCCAAGACTCCCATGGTGGTGAGTGGGACAGCCGGAGAGAGGGCAAGAACGATTAAACCGTTGGGATCGTCACGTACTGAAGCTACTATTTAAGAGAATGGATGGTGAAAAATAAGGAGCGTTGGTTCAGTGGGGCCAATAAATTTCCTGATCTCGACCGAGCTGCAGACCGAGCTGCAGAAACCTTGGTGACGCATAGGATTGACATAACCGAACGCTGATCAGGGATGGTGTACAATGCCATGGCAGTTGACACTTTTCGTCCACACGATAAACCAGAACTCGTATGAGATGGCTTGTTCTGATATGTTTCGATTGACTGCCAAAAGTAGTCAGTTCCACGTTGCCCCGGTCCTGGCACGAATTGCTTGTGAACGTCAAGGGTAAACCTGACAGCTCTGTCAACACAACAGAGGCGCAAGTAGACAAGATGGTGAAGTGGCAGTATGAAAATTTTAGCTTGAAACGAACCTCGAAGTATACAACAAGAAAACAAACTCTGTGATTCAGTCTCAACCCTGACTTTTCTCAAACACGCTGAGGAAAGTCGCAAGTAGACATCTTACATTTAGATCAGTCGAAAAAGCTGCTAAGCACACCGCGAATTAAACAGCTCTGGAACCCATCACCCTGAAGCAAGAGACTTGATGCATGTAAATAAAATTGGTTGCTGCCAATATGGAACGTGTCGACAATTTGGGATATGTAAATGTGTTTCCGATCGTCTCGGGGCAGAATCCCCGAGTCAAACTTTACTGCATGTTTCATCTACTTATAACCTGGTGGTCGTTGTCAGGGGTAGTACATTGGCATATAAGGCACTACTTACGGGTATATGGTGACCACAAGGGATTCTTTACAGCCTTTTCATTCCCTGGTGATTGCGATCATACAACGAGTGATTCATTTTGTATAGCAGTCATTAAAGTATCAAACCTTACAGAATGAAGGGGAAGCTGCATCCAGCCCAAGGAAATCAACCACGGGTAGTGCAGGGGAAAGCTTCATAGGGTAGCAACATATAAGGTCAACTAGCACAAATATGTGTCGGCACACCACTGGTGGCACTACAGCCCCTGGACCGTAGCAGAAGTAGCACGCGTGACTGCAACACTGCTAGCGCCGAGCTGCGGAGAGCGGCGCGACGCACGGACTCATCTATGAGTATATGAGTGTTCAAGGTCTGACGCGAGCCGGGCCGGATGCAAACAACCGACAACAACGCCTCCAAATTTGCGCGCGTCAACACGCCTAGCCACGAACAAAGTAAACGTCCACGCATGGCGGTGAGTCCATCTCTCCCAACCCCGTCGCGCACGCCCCGACACGCCGTCCACGCAGAGCCGTCTGCTACACACGCTCCGGGCATCCCGGTCTACCCCCCTGCCACGGTGCGTCCTCCCCGGCGTGCCTCTCGAACACGGGTCCTCACGTGCCGTCACACCGCCAGGCTTGCCTCGCGCCCCGGTCGATCGAGATGGCTTGCGACGGCAGCCGACGCATCCACGTCCTCGCCAGCCCCGCCGGTGGATCCTGCCATTCACCGCATCGTCGACGATATCTCCGGTTTGACCCTTCTCCAGGCCGCCGACCTCGTGTCGCTGCTCAAGGCGAGCAGCGCGCCCCGGTGGTGGTACACGTTGCCTGACCTTTTCGTTCTACAGACCCGGCTGAACATTCAAGAGATGGCGATGCCCTCGGCTTCTGCGCCTGCGCCTGCGGCTACTGCTCCCGCAGAGGAAGCTGCCGCCGAGGTGAGGAATATACCCCGGACATGAACCCGCGTGCATGTTCATCCGTTTGCAGGAGAAACCCAAGGAGAAGACGATCTTCAACGTCATGTTGAAATCGTTTGATGCGACTGCCAAGCCCAAAATCATTCGCGAGGTAAAGGCGCTGGTACCCAACCTCACCCTCATAGATGTGAGTGTCCGTCATTACGACGGTGAATTACCTTGCCCATCTTGCATCTTTTGCTCGTAGGCGAAGAAGTTTGTCGAGTCTGTCCCAAAAGTCCTCAAGGAGAATCTCTCAAAAGAGGATGCGGATAAACTAAAGTCAACCTTTGAGGCTCTTGGCGCAGTAGTTGTACTCGAATAATTGAATATTCACAATGCATTAGAGTAACCTGGACCAATGAGCAGTATGACTAGTACGCTGCGGTTAAATTACATGGCGTTCCGAGTACGAGCAAAGCATGGATCAGAATAAACACGGATTCAAAGTTAATCTTCCGAGAGATAACGGTATTCAAAACGGAAATCGCTCTTCTTGCGCTGACACCATGAACCTTCCCAATCAAAGTAGACATAGACTCCTTGCTCGTACTCTTCGGTGATAGCTTGCGGCTCCGAGTGTCGCTGGAACCACGTCAAGTATTTAACGTGGAACCGCCATGACTGGCGTTTCAATTCCTTGGCCGCAAGGTACCTATGTACACGGTAAGTCTTCCGGTCGCGCAGAAAGAGGGTGTCATACTGTTGATATGTTCCCGGGAGGTAGTAAAAGACATAGAAGAGTGTCTCTACGTCGATCTGGGAGAATAGAGCAGGCGAGTTCAGCACAGGATGTGGTGTCTGGGGGTAAAACGACGGTGTGTTGAATGGGTGTCGAGGGACGTAATACTTTGGCCTGGGTACGGTTAAGTAACTGTCACCGTGCTCACGGAACCACCTCACTTTTCTGTATCGACAGGCTGGGGAGCGTGGGTGTAACCACCCTCCAAAAGCTTGTGTACTTCTCCCAGGTTATTCATGCGATGAGGGGCTACAGACGTCTGGATGAACTACACGACCGAACGAGCTCGTGACTTACCTTTCTGTTTCACTGTCTCAAACGATGCAACAAGGTCCGATAAGGATCCTGGGAACGACGTTGTCGCTGGCCGACTTGCAGTTTGTTGTGCGTGGTTGACTGAAGGGGGTCTAAGCATTCCTGCACCAGACTGTTCCTGGGCAGTTGGTTGTTGCTCAGTGGAAGGCGGAACTTTGACGCCTGGAGGATACTGGGGAGGTTGCGAGGAAGTGCTTGAAGACGCTGGAAGTCCTGGCGCAGATGGCTGCTGAACCTGCCGAGGAAGGGGGGAAGGTGCCGATGGTGCAGGTTGTGATGCGGTAAACTGAGATGTTTGCGTGCCATTGGCTTGCGGTGGTTGAATGTCAGGGGACACGAGCTGCTGCTTACGTGCACACGTTGAGTTTCATTCGTTCCAAATAAATAATGAACGGAAGACGTACTAGGACAGGGGAAGCAGCCCTAGGTAGCATAGGCGACATTGCAGGCTCTGTAGATGGTCTTACCTAACGTCCAACACGCGGAATCGTGCAGCATACCTTTGTAGAGTGTTGTACGCTGTGGAGACGACGTTGCGGCGGGACCACTCACAGAACTTGGAACAGCTTCTGATATCGCAGGGGAATCTTGTCCAGAGTAGAAAGATCCGTCCGGTTGATGTGATACGGAAGCAGACGACAACATCGGGCTCGTTATCGAAGGATGAGTGAGACTTGGCGACGACAACAGCTGTGACTCTGGCATGTTCTGGGATAACGACGTTGCTATTGACGGTACCATTGGCGGTACTGGCGCGGGAGTCGTGAATACGTTTGGCGGTGCCTGGGTTGTCGGTGTCGGCGGTGCCACTGTCGTTGGAGCTGTCGACGAAACCGCGGCAGCGGCAGCGGTAGCATACCGGATTGGAGGCAACGTCACAGGAGGACGAGGAGCTGGAGGCAAGCCTGCTTTCAATATGCTGGACATGGGTTGCTGGGCAAAGTTGGGATTTGGTGGTGGTTTCGCTGAATGCACCGAGTCACGTCGGACGCGACTGCAACGCAAAGCAAGCACTCACACTCTGTTGCCAGCGACGGCTCTGGATTGTCGCTCAGACAGAAGACGTACAAGAAACTCGAGACTCACTCCGTAACTGTAAGCCCACTCCGGGTTTTTTCTGAACGGGGCTGTCGTCTCGTTTGCTGCCGCTCGCGACGCTTTCCTCGTCTTTGTCGTGCTTCTTGTTTGATCGCTGTGGTGGTTCTGCTGCAAAATGAGGCGTGCTCGTTAGTGGTATATGGGAATGCATGCCTTCGCTCTGGAGGTCGGAATCGTCGCTGGGGTCGTTGTCGTCGTTTGCGAGACCGAACTTTTCCTCCTCTTCCTCGAGGTGGAGGTCGTCATAGAGGCCCATATCTTCGTCAAAGTCCTCCTCCTAGTTGTGCGGATGAGAGGGGGGAGAGGGGAGGACGGAAGGACACACGGCGTTGTTCTCGACGAAATAGGTGACGTCCTCTTTGAGGGCAAGGACGCGGTCGGTGGAGAGGGAGCCGTTGTCGAGCAGGCGAAGGATGAGCTCGAGACGACTGACGTGCCACTTTCGACGCTCGTTGAGATGCTCGAGGTCATCCAAACGACCGGCTGTTGTCGACTGGCCCTTGCCGCGCTTCTTGCCACCGCCCTGGAGGGACTCTATTTCTGCCTCGGACTGCTCGACCTGGAGGGTGAGGTCTTCGACGGACTGCTGGAGCCAGGTCGTGACCTCGAGTTTCTCCTGTGCCTTTGGATCGAGCTTTGCGGACTGGGTGAGGCCCTCTTTGGAAAAGGCCTTTGTCTTCATTTCCTTTTCGCAGGCCTTGAACTTTTCCATTTGCTACGGGGCAGGTCAGAGGCGGAGAGGGGCGACGGCCAGCGGTGCGTACGGTCTCGATGAGTCTCCTGTTCTCGAGGAGGAGGGACTTGTCCTTGATGTCGTTGCTGGCGACCCAGGTCTTGATCTGGTCGCGGAGACGCTGGAGCTTCTTTATCTGGGTCTTGAGGTCGGTCTCGAGCTTCTCCTTCTGGGTCTGGTTTGTGGAGGCCTGCATCTTGTCGTAGATGCTCTCGAAGAGCTCGACGCCCTCGGAGACCTTTTTGAGGGTGCGGTCTATCTCGGCTGTGGGGCGGTGTGCAGACGGGGGCGGGGCATCGGGGGACGGACGTACTCTGCAGTTTTCTCGCCGCCATATGGTCGCAATCAGAGGAGGGCGGGTTACATAATCACCGACAAGGGTCAGAGTCGGAGATGGGCCAAGCAGTGCCACGCTACGATGAAGACCCTCCGCAAGTCCCTGCAGCGCGACCCGCACCGGCTCCAGATCTCCACCCCGCTGCCCCCCCCCCAAGCCCCCCCCCCCCCCCCCCCCCC
>JBBPKJ010001147.1:0-12687 GCA_038089195.1 Brasilioporus rufonigricans | reverse complement strand
CTGCATGACAAGCCGAATGCTTGCTCGTTCCGAATCATCCTTCTCGGACGTGCCGTAGTGTCTCGTCACCATGACTTTCAATGGACGGTTGCTTGCCCATTGGAGCGTAGTACGAGCTGCGTTTAGGGATGCTGCGACGGCGTCCAATGCGATGACTGGGCGTGTCCAGTAGATAGGAATGGTTTTCAAAATGCGGAACCAACGGAGGCACACGCAGGCAAGCGAGTATGGGAAAAGGGAAGGAGAGAGGGAATCCTCATCGAGCCACAACGCCAGATCGTCACCGTCGACGTCGTCTTTTAGGCTGACGCACGACTCGAATACGAACTGAAAGATCATCCGGATAATTTCGGTGGGGAGAGAATGGGCCCCTATAAACCACAAGTTGGGTAATTTGCATGAGACGCCAAGAGTTGACGTCGATTCGGGCGTGAACCTGTGGGATGTGGATACCAGGTTGGTGAAGGCTGCAATCGCACTGAGTGATTTCGCCCTCGAGTCCACGTAGTCTGTAGTAGAACACCCCATTCCATCGAGCTATGACAGATCATGTTACTGAGAGAACGCATGGCATTAGTACATAACGACAGGACTCACTGCGGATGTGCGTGCAGTCATCGAAGGATCCTTGGCTTCTGGTTGATTCGCTGCCTCACTAACAAATTTGGGGATGAATGGGACGACCATGTCGTATGTCGGAGTGATCGATGAGTAAGTCTGAGTCACCCTCCACGTCTTCCGAAGACCGGACCTATTGGTCCCGGATGGTCCTAGCTGCAGATGAGACTGGTTATTTAAACACCCAGGGTACTCCGACAGAATCCGAGAAGAGGAAAAATGGACAAGTTTTCTTCGTTACTGTAATTGACCCTCAGGCCTTGGGATTGAGTACTAGTGGACGGCGCCCACGTGTCAGATTTCTAGAGGGGCGAGCGAGTGTGGGATCATGAAGTTAGATAAGCGCAGAGCAAGGCGGTCAGACCTCAGATACACAACCAGGTCAGAATCAATCTATTTTGCCACTAAACTGTCTGGACCATAGACCATAGACCAGTCTACTATATTGCTTGATAATCCCATTGATTATGTTTCGAGGCCCCTCTGGTGAAGGTCGAGTTCAGTGTCGTGGGAATAGTCACTATATTTGGCTTATCTGGCTCAACAAGGATTCAAGTTGTGCCCACGCCAACGTCAACGTGGCTTGTTCGGCTCTCAGCCTCATACTATAACATCAACCCCTCCCTGTCGAACATCTACAACACTATGGATACCCTTGATCCGGCTCAAGATATCTCGTGCGTGTATCGATTATCTGGTTGGGAATGTGCTGAACATTATTCTAGGACAAAATCAATCACCATCAAGGGTGGGGTTGCAGTTCCGCATCTCCTACTGCGCGTGACTCAGCTCTTTTTCAGACATCGAAGTTCGCACTCAAGCACGGCGAAAGCTCCCAGTTGCAAGGCAATACTGTGTCCAATTCGCCGTGGGTGATACCTCACGGTCGACGAACAGCGCCAAGGAAGCAGAGAATCGCACTGTATGGAATAATGTTTTCCATTTGTGCGTACATGTCCTGTGTTGTACGCCGGGAAGCTGAATATTGCCAGTGATGGGAACGATCATTCCATCATCCTTGTCAAGGTTTACCAGAAGCACCACATCGGAAAGGATAAATTAGCAGGAAGTCTTACTGATACCCTCGGTGGAGTATTGAGAAAATTGAAGGATGGAGGTATGATGGTGTTTTCTATGTGACTATGTCATATCTTGCTGATGCGAGTTCTACTATGACAGTGCTCGAAGACACTCTTCGTAAGGACGCCTCTGATGGATCCGATCTGTCAGGGATTACAATCAAGTTTGCGTTGGCTGCTCAGTCATGCGAGGACGATAATGCGGAGGAACGTCAAGCTGCAGATGCTCACGATAAAGCAATCGAAGCGGTTAAGTCGCTAAGCTCCACCCCTGTCGCTGTCGGGCTTTTGAGTTCGGTGGTCAATACCGGCCCAGACGTCATGAGCGGGGTGCAGACATTCGAGAGTACATGGAACGCTCTGTTACAGAAAATAGAGCTATTCAACAAGCTTGTGGCTGATATCGCACAGGTATTTGGCACTGCGTTCCGTCTGCCTCACGAATTCAACGGTACACAGGTTCACCCTTATGCGTCGCTCGCTTGGTCAGTTATATCAGCTATGACCCAGGTGTGTCTGTTACTCGATATGCGTACGATCTTTGCTCGCTAACGACGTTCCATACAGGTACTCGTAGACCAGAAAAATCGCGACGACCGGATCCATCGCTTAGCAAGCACAATGAACGATGTCTTCGATTTTGTTCAAGACGCCGAGTCTTTGAAGGCAGTTAAAGCGCATATCAAGACTATAACTACTCTGATCAAGCAAGTAACGGAGTGTGGTTACTTTATTAACGAATACGCCCAACCAAATTTCTGTCAGTCACCGCTGAATTCACAATGACTAACACTGACTTCCGTCTAGGGGTTCGAGCAGCAAAATACAAGATTTCAGATATCGACACAATGATCGCAAATTACGAGAACAAGTTTAGAGAACTCAAGGCCGCATTCTTGGCGGGAGTTGCAGTGCAGACAGAGATTATCGTCGTTCGTATGATGAACGTCTTGGAAGACACAGGTAGGTCTAATGTTACGTGTATGGGGTCATATGTTCATAGATATGGAACTTAGCGGAAGCTATCGACCTGAACGACATGCCGTATGCTTTCGGTGCTAGGTTCCAGCGGGAGAAGGGATGTCTACCGGGGACACGGGAGTCCTTACTGGAAGACATTTGCAAAGTTCTTAATAACTCCGACGAGAATTCCCCGCGGGTGTGCTTTCTCACCGGCGTCGCTGGATCGGGCAAGTCTGCGGCAGCTCACTCGATCGCTCGACTATATGACGAGCAAAAGCGACTCGGCTCGTCGTACTGCTTTGTCAGCACCGATGTTGCAAGGCGAAATCCGCAAAATCTTTTCAGTACCATTGCACGTGACCTCTCCGATCATGATCCGCACTACAAGACCGCTCTTTGGGGGGTCGTGAAGAACGATCGAGCGCTTCGCACGTCACAATCGCTCGATGAACAAGTCGAGAAGTTCATCATCGAACCCAGCAAGCATATCCATGCCATCGGTCCTTTAGTCGTCGTGATAGACGCTCTTGATGAAAGTGGCGATCGGGCCAAACGCCGTGACCTTCTACGTGTCATCTCTGATAAGATCACCTCCTTTCCGACCAATCTTCGTTTCCTCATCACCGCTCGCCCAGAAGATGATATACTTGATGCATTTCCGTCTGGCATCGAGATCGTCCGTATACAAATGGGTGACATCCCCAAGGATCTTGTCGACAGAGACATTGATAAGTTCATCTATCACTCGCTCCATCGATATACGGAACTGGAATCCCTTTGGCCGGACCGGGAGTGGTGTCGATTACTCGTCCGTCATTCTCAGCATCTCTTCCAGTGGGCGTCTACCGCATGCAAATTCATTCAAGGGGATGAGGACGTTGGGCGCGACCCGCAGGAGCGACTTGACGAACTGTTGCAAGCCTCCGATGCCGACAGCGGCCACTCACTGGACAAGCTATACCAGACTATATTAAGTCAGTTGTTCACCTCGGAGACTACCCGGGAGCGATTCCGGACTGTGATGGCCATTGTTCTCGCGCTCAATGAGCCGTTGTCGCTCACTTCCCTCTCCGCTCTCTTTGACGGTGATCTCAATGTTCGCCGAATCATCAAGCCTATGGGAGCCGTACTAGATGGCACGCACAACGAAGAGAAGCCCATCCGGCCCCTCCATACCTCATTCCGCGACTTTTTACTCCATGAAACTCGCAGTTCTGTCTTCTATGTCCCTATTCAACCCCAGCATTCTCTCTGTCTTGGTCGGGGATTACTCGCATGGATGCGAAGTATGCTCAGATTCAACATCTGTGATCTCAAGGACTCTCGAATTTATAATACTGCCATCCCTGACCTGCCAAACCGGGTGAACAAGGCCATTCCCCCCCATCTCGCATACTCATGTCAATACTGGATGCACCACCTGCAACATGCTGACCATACACCAGTCTTGTTGAATGATGTTGCTTTCTTCTTCAAGACCTTCTTCCCCTACTGGCTTGAAGTCATCAGCCTTCTCTCCCTTTTCTCACCACTGTCATCCATCCTATCTGCCATTGAGACCTGCATCATCCTTAAAAAATGGGCCAAGGTAAGTTTCACTATGATGAGAAGTGACCAGTACTAACTGGATGCTACTAGGACCAAGAGATTACCACCCTGGCATCAGAGGCATTCCAATTTATTCGAGTATTTGCTCCAATCCTCAGAGAATCCACCCCCCACCTTTATCTATCAGCCATGCCCCAGACCCCATCCAGCTCACCACTTTGTGCACTTTGGCTCAACCACCTGCAAAAACATGTCTTACTCAGTTCAAAGCATCCAACCAGCTGGCCAGCAGACATCCACACCTTGCAGGGACACACATCTACAGTCCCATCAGTTGCCTATTCACTTGATGGTGTTCATATTGTCTCTGGGTCATATGACAACACCATTAGAGTGTGGAATTCAATCACTGGTCAATGTGTGGCAGGTCCATTTGAGGAGCATACAGATGTAGTCTCATCTATTGCCTATTCACCAGATGGAACCCATATTATCTCTGGCTCTTGGGATGATACCCTTAGGGTTTGGAATGCAGCCACTGGTCAATGTGTGGCAGGTCCATTTAGGGGGCACAGTGGTAGTGTTTACTGTGTTGCCTATTCACCTGATGGCACTTGTATTGTCTCTGGTTCTGCAGATGAGACCATTAGGGTGTGGAATGCAACCTCTGGTCATTGTATAGCAGGTTCATTTGAAGGACACAGAGGCTCAGTCTACTCTGTGAAATATTCACCCAATGGCATCCATGTAGTCTCTGGCTCTGCAGATAAGACAATTAGGATTTGGAATGCAGCCACTGGTCAATGTGTGATGAAACTGGAGGGGCATACAGATGAAATCAACTCAGTTGCTTACTCACCTGATGGCAAATATATTGCCTCTGGCTCAGATGACACGTCCATTAGAGTCTGGAATGCAACTACTGGTCAGTCCATAGTGGATCCATTCCTGGGGCACACAGATATGGTCCTTTCTGTTGCCTACTCTCCTGATGGTAAATATATTGTCTCTGGTTCAAGGGATGACACTATTAGACTCTGGAATGCAACCACTGGCCAATGTGTGGCAGATCAATTTCAGGGGCATACAAACTCCATCTGCTCTGTTGCTTATTCACCAGATGGAGCTTATATCATCTCTGGCTCTAGAGACATGACTGTTAGAGTTTGGAGTGCAAGCATTGGTCTTCCTATGCCAAGTCTATCCCAGGGATTAGCAGATCCAGTCACATCTATTGAAGGCTCACCTGATGGTGTTTATATTGTCCCTGGCTCAGTGGATAAAGCCACTAGAGTTTGGAATGCAACCACTGGTCACTCTATGGTAGATCCATTCCAGGGGCATACAACTTGGATTACATCTGTTGTGTGTTCTCCTGATGCCAAGCATATTGTCTCTGGTTCAATGGACAAAACCATTAGAGTTTGGAATGCAACTACTGGTCAGTGTATAGCAGGTCCATTTCTGGGACACACAGACCAGGTATATTCTGTTGCATGTTCACCAGATGGTATTCACATTAGCTCTGGCTCAGAAGACAAGACCATCAGGATCTGGAATACATCAACTGGTCAGTGTGTAGCCATTCTACTGGAGAAGCACACAGATGCTGTCTATTCTGTTGCCTATTCACCTGATGGCATTTATATTGCCTCTGGCTCTGCAGATGAGACCATTAGAATATGGAATGCAACCTCTGGTCATTGTGTAGCAGGTCCATTTGAAGGGCACACAAATGCTGTCCATTCTGTTGCTTATTCATCCAATGGCAATTGTATTGCCTCTGGCTCTGCAGATAAGACCATTAGGATATGGAATGCAACCTCTGGTCATTCTGTAGCAGGTCCATTTGAGGGACACAGAGGTCCAGTCTACTGTGTTGTGTACTCACCTGATGGAATCCATGTGGTCTCTGGCTCTGCAGATGAGACCATCAGGATTTGGGATGCAGCCACTGGTCAGTGTGTTATGGGTCCACTAGAGGGGCATACAGATAAGGTCAACTTGATTGCTTATTCACCTGATGGCAAATCTATTGTCTCTGGCTCAGGTGATATGACCATTAGGATTTGGAATGCAACCACTGGCCAGTGTGTGGCTGGTCCATTCCAAGGACACACAGATGATGTTATTGCTATTACCTATTCCCTTGATGGTAACCATATTGTCACTGGGTCCCATGATTACTCCATTAAAGTGTGGAGGGTTCATGAACTTGCTTTCTTTGGTGATTTTCTTATAGAAGATGGTTGGATGAAATCCTCTAAGATTGGTTGCATTGGCTGGCTTGCTCCTTGGAATAGAAATTCCTTTCAGCTTCCCATTCACTCTTTAGTCATATCTCCTTACCCAGCTTACCAAATTGATGCTGATAGATTTTTTATGGAGGAGCCTTGGATCTCTTGTTGGAATTAACTTCTTTGTTTGCTTTCATAGCTATGCTACCTTCAATCATGGTTCAAACTTCTTTTGATCAGATAAGGAAGAGAAAACAGTGAAAACTATTGCCTCCAAACATAAGAATATGATATTCATGTTGGCAGTAACACAATAAAATAATGCATGTTCAGATTGGGGTGATGCTCATGTCAACATGAGACCTCTGACAAGCAGTTTCTATCTTGCATGCACTCTTAAGAAACTGTGCCAGCCACAGGATATACTAGATGTGTAGAATCTATTTTGATTCTAGATTCAGACCAAGCTCACTTTCATGGTGATAAATCAAAGACAGGCCCATGACCTCATAGGCCAGTGAAAACACTAGTAATATGTACCTACATCTATCTAATTTGTCTAACCCACCTCTCTGCTATTCCAATTGTAAAATTACCATGCTCCAAATCAGTGTAACCCTTCTTATTCAACTCTGCTCACCAACCAGTTCTGAGTCAATGCCAAGTTTGATTCTGCTGGACACTAAACCATGCCTGCATGCCCACATTCCAAAGGTGCCTCAACCAGTATTTTGCCCTCATACACCAAGAGAACCACTCACTTGCCACACACGATCGTCAGACCATGTCCACCAACATGCAGCTCGACCAGTCTGTAGTTGGAATGCCAAGTCGTCAGGAGCCCCACTAGACCTACTAACCCTTGTGTGCTGACATTATCGCAATTGACGAGCCTGAGCTATCAGCACCACTTCCCTTCTTAGAAACATGTCTGTCGTCCTGGGACAGCTGATCAGCAAGTGCTGTTCTATGTTCCATTGGCTGACCGGGGCATTCAACGCCGCATCCGAGCGGACGTCCTGGAACGTAGGACTGAAGTTGAGACACTGGATGTTGACGGGCGGGTCGATGATCGTGATCGTCTCTCTGGGTGGCCGTCACGGTCTATGCGAGAATATTGAGAACGCACCGATTACTACTGAGCTTGCAGAGGCGCAGAACCGCGGGTTTGAAAGCGACAGCCAAAAGTAGCAAGTCCCTGACGAGGGCCATGTCCTTCAGGATCAGCGTTTCAATTGACTGTGAGTTTTCGAGGGCGGATAGGAACTAATACAGACCGTGGACAGTCAAGCACGTGACGTCATCGAACCAGTGGATGAGACGGAGCTGGTTTATGAGCCTTTCCTCGAAAAAGGGTCCGCTCAGCATAACATTTCCAGTCAAGCCCAGTTTAAGTAATTAGGGGAGAAGAGTCTTACCATTCTTGACGAAGTGATCACTCATAAGCGTCAAGTGACTGAGAAATTGAGGATAGCCACGTTTTTTCCAGAGCCCAAGCAACGAGTAATTTTCAGGTCAAGGTTTAGTGATAGAACATAACAAATGTGGGGTCGGAGAGGTCGAGGACCATGCGAACGCGCGGTATTCCTCTGGGTTGGGCTCTGTAGACAGCGAGTGTCGACTATGACATGCGACCCATTCAAGTGCAGTTCTGACAATGATGGGTGAGATTGCGAGAGCGTCCAGTAGATGGGAGTACTGGTCAGAATATGGAACCACCACCGAACACACACGGAGGAAAGCGAGTAAAAGGGAAGGCGACATGGGATCATCATAAACGAACCATCGCAAGGAACACCAATGAGCTGTACAAACCCCATTTGGAGTTCTCGAGACGACACCAACGAGGTCAGCGTTGAGTTGTTGCAATCGACGATTTCGAGACGGGAAAGATCCGTCGGTGTAGCTTCTCCCTGCAGTCTGTCTAAAAACGAGCAGGATATCCCTTGAAAGTCGATTACGATGAGCTTCTCTCCGTTCCATTGGTAGACAAGGCCTTCTATCGTCATTGAACTAGAGCGACCAGACGTGTCTGAGGTGTGGACGGAAGAGCTGCATGGCGAGCCTAATGACTGTGCACTCCGAGTTGTTATTCCTAGGCTCGCCGTGATGTGATGTCTCGTCACAATGACTTTCGATGGACGGTTGCCTGCCCGTTGGAGTGTAGTATGCACGAGCTGCATTTAGTGCTGCGATGGCGTCTACTGCAGTGACTAGATGTGTCTAGCAGATCGGAATGGTTTTCACCGACAGAGGTACACACAGGCAAGTATAGAGAGGCATAGTATGGAGGTCACGTGCGAGCACGTTGGATACCACCTGCACCGCAGCTAGTATGGCTCGTTGCCAGCTGCGTCTCTTTTTTCATCCTCTTATATCGCCATGGACAAAGCCCATCCAGCCCAAAGCGTTGAGTATGTATTTATTATCTGGTTGGGAATGTATTGAGTATGGTTTTAGGATGAGATCTATCACTATCAAAGGTGGGTGGTGATCCCGCATCTTCTACTGTGTGTGGCTCAGCTCTCTTTCAGATATCGAAGTTCGCACTCTAGCAAGGCGAAAGTTCCCGGTTGCAAGACAATTCCATGTCCAATTCTTCGTAGGCAACACCACGCGGTCGACGAACAACGCAAAGGAAGCAGAGAATCACACCTCATGGGATAATATTTTCCATTTGTGCGTATACATACTGTGCTTTACGCCGGAGAACTGAATATTGTCAGTGATGGAGACGATCATTCCATTTTCTTTGTCAAGGTTTACCAGAAGCATCACATCAGAAAAAGTCAATTGGTTGGAAGACTCACTGAGACCCTCGGTGGAGCATTGAAAAAATTGAAGGATGGAGGTATGAAGGTCTTTTCTATGCCAAGTTCAACTGAAGCAAACTGAAGCAAACTTTTTGGTCAAAGTGTTCGAAGATACTCTTCGCAAAGAAACCTCCGATGAGTCCGATCTGTCAAGGTTTACTATCAAGTTTGTGTTGGCCGCTCAGCCACGCCGGGACGATAACGAGGAGGAACGTCAAGCTCCATATGCTCACGATAAGGCAGTCGAAGCGGTCAAGTCATTGAGCCCTGTCCCTGTAGCTGTCGGGCTGTTGAGTTCGGTGGTCGATACTGGCCCAGATGTTGTGAGCGAAGCTCAGAAATTCGAGAGTACTTGGGACGTCCTATTACAGAGGATAGAACTCTTTGATAGGATCGTGACCAGTATTGCAGAGGTATACCCGCTCATTGTCTCAGCTTTTTCGTGGTCTGAATGTCATGCAGGTCCACCCGTACGCGTCGATGGCGTGGTCTGTTATATCCGCTGCCAAACAGGTTTATCGCTTATTCGGCATTTATCTCATGGCTGATCAGTAACGATGCTTCCCACAGGTGCTCGTGAACCAGCAAAATCGTGACGACCAGATCACGCGCTTAGCAGGCACAATGAGCGACGTATTTACGTTCGTCCACGATGCCGAACCATTGAAGTCAATCAGGACACATATGAACACTATCACGCTTCTGATCAAGCAAGTGGCGGAGTGTGGGTACTTCATCGCCGACTATGCAAAGCAAAAGAACTTCTGTCAGTCGCTATTGGGTTTGGTATGATTAATGCTAACTTCTACCTAGGGTTCCGAACAGCAAAATACGCAATCTCTGACATCGATGAAAGGATCAAGGGTTACGAGGCAAAGTTCCGAGAACTCAAGACCGCTTTCTTGGAGGGAGTCGCAGTGCAGACAGAGATCACCGTCATCCACACGATGAATATT
This sequence comes from Brasilioporus rufonigricans, assembly GCA_038089195.1. Taxonomy (NCBI): domain Eukaryota; kingdom Fungi; phylum Basidiomycota; class Agaricomycetes; order Boletales; family Boletaceae; genus Brasilioporus; species Brasilioporus rufonigricans. The sequence continues at coordinate 2,473 of JBBPKJ010001147.1, read as the reverse complement.
GTGAAAGACGCTGGTAAGTCCGATGCTTTGGGACTGCGATCAGATATTCACGGATCTGGAATACAGTGGAAGCCGTTAACCTGAATGACATGCCGTATGCGTCTGGCGCCAGGTATGCGCCAGAGAAAGGATGCCTACCGGAGACGCGCGAGTCCTTCCTCCACAAGATTTGTGACATTCTCAACAATGTCGACGAGAGCGCCCCGCGCGTGTGTCTTCTCACTGGTGTCGCTGGATCGGGCAAGTCTGTGGTGGCTCATTCGATCGCTCGACTATATGATGAGCAAAAGCGGCTAGGATCGTCGTACTGCTTTGCCAGTAGTGACGTTGCGACGCGGAATCCGCAAAATCTTTTCAGTACTGTCGCGCGCGACCTATGTGATCATGATGCTCAATATAGAGCTGCCCTTTGGGATGTAGTGAAATACGACCGAGCGCTTCGGATGTCACAGTCACCCTTCGTACAGGTCGAGAATCTCATCATCAAGCCCAGCAAGACTATTGACGCTATAGGGCCTATAATCATTGTCATTGACGCCCTTGATGAAAGTGGCAATCGAGCCGCACGCCGGGACCTTCTACGTGTCCTCTCTGATAAAATCACCGTCCTTCCTATCAACTTTCGTTTTCTCATCACCGCACGCCCGGAAGATGACATCCTCTCTGCATTTCCGCCTGTTCCACAAACCATCCATATACAAATGAGTGACATCCCAAAGTATCTCGTCGACAGAGACATTGAACAGTTCATCTATCGCTCGCTTCATCAGTATACTGAACTCGAATCTTCTTGGCCAGACCAGGAGTGGTGTCGACTACTCGTCCGTCATTCTCAGCATCTCTTCCAGTGGGCGTCTACCGCATGTAAATTCATCGAAGGGGATGACGATGTTGGGCGCGACCCGCAGGAGCGACTCGACGAACTTTTGCAATCAGTCGATACTGATAGTGGCCACTCGTTGGACAAGCTGTACCAAACCATATTAAATCAGCTGTTCACTTCGGAGACTACTCGAGAGCGATTTCGAACTGTGATGGCCATCGTTCTCGCACTTAATGAGCCGCTGTCGCTCACTTCCCTCTCCGTTCTCCTTGATAGAGATGTCAATATCCGACGAATCATCAAGCCTATGGGATCCTTACTAGATGGCGTGCACAACGAAGAGAAGCCCATCCACCCCCTCCATACCTCATTCCGCGACTTTTTACTCCACGAAACTCGCAGTTCTGTCTTCCATGTCCCTATCCAACCCCAGCATTCTCTCCGTCTTGGCTTGGCATTGCTCGCATGCATGCGAAATATGCTCAGGTTCAACATCTGCGACCTCAAGGACTCTCGAATTTGTAACACAGTCATCCCTGACTTGCCAGGCCGAGTGAACAAGGCCATTCCCTCCCACCTCACATATTCATGTCAATACTGGATGCACCACCTACAACATGCTGACAATACCCCAGACTTGCTGAACAATGTAGCTTCCTTCTTCAAGATCTTCTTCCCCTACTGGCTGGAAGCTATCAGCCTTCTATCCCTCTCCTCACCACTCCCATCCATACTATCTGCCATAGAGACCTGCACCATCCTTAAAAAATGGGCCAAAGTAAGGTCAACTATGGTCATGATAGGAAGAGACTGGTTCTAATCAGACATTGCTAGGGTCAGGAGGTTGCCTCCCTAGCATCAGAGGCAATCCAATTTATCCAAGTGTTTGCTCCTGTCCTTAGGGAATCCACTCCTCATCTCTATCTATCAGCTATGTCCCAGACCCCTTCCAGCTCACCACTTTGTGCACTCTGGGTCAGCCACCTCCAGAAGCATTCCTTAGTCAGCTCAGGCCCTCTATCCAGTTGGCCAGCAGAGATTCATACCTTGCAAGGACACACATCCACAGTCACCTCAGTTGCATGTTCACCTGATGGTGTCCATATTGCCTCTGGCTCTTTTGACAAGACCATCATGGTTTGGAATGTAACCACTGGTCAATGTGTGACTGGGCCATTTGAAGGGCATACAGATACTGTATGGTCTGTTGCCTATTCACCTGATGGCACCCATATTGCCTCTGGCTCTTTTGACAAGACCATCAGGGTTTGGAATGTGTTCACTGGTCAATGTATGGCTGGTCCATTTGAGGGGCACACACATGGTGTTGTTTTTGTTGCCTATTCACCTGATGGCATCCATATTGTCTCTGGATCTGGAGATCACACTATCAGGGTTTGGAATGCAACAACTGGACAGTGTGGAATAAGTCCCTTTGAGGGCCACACAGCTGTCATCAGGTCTGTTGCATACTCCCCTGATGGTAAACACATTGTCTCTGGCTCTTTTGACAAGACCATAAGGATTTGGGATGTGGCCACTGGTCAGTGTGCTGCAGGACCACTTGAAGAACATATAGATCAGGTCAACTCAGTTGCATATTCACCTGATGGCAGATATATTGTCTCTGGCTCAGATGACAACTCAATT
>JBBPKJ010001146.1:0-12688 GCA_038089195.1 Brasilioporus rufonigricans | reverse complement strand
GAGTGTATGAACCAGACCTTGGAACAGTACCTCTGGATCTATTGTAACTACCAGCAAGACAACTGGTCTGAACTCCTGCTGCTTGCGGAGTTCGTGTACAACAATGCTCTGAATGCTACCACTGGTCTCTCCCCATTCTTCACCAATAAAGGTTACCACCCCAACCTCGCCATTCATCCTGAACATGACATCACCTCCACTCAAGCCTGTGAATACTCTGTAGACCTTGATTCCCTCCACCAATCCCTCCATGAAGAGATAGCCATAGCCCAGAAACAATACCAAGGACCAGCAGATGCCGAATGAACTCCAGCACCAGACTTGAAGGTTGGTGACCAGGTATTTGTTAAAGCCAAGTACTTCCGCTCTACCCGACCCTCTAAGAAACTCTCCAAGAAAAACCTTGGTCCATATCCTGTCATTGCTCAGGCAGGCTCACTCTCCTTCACCCTCTGTCTCCCTGAAAACATGAAATCCATTCACCCTGTCTTCCATGTCTCTCAGTTAGAACCAGCTGTCCCCAACACAATTCCAAACCGTATCCAGTCACCTCCACCTCCAATTGAAGTTGACAGAGAACTGGAGTATGAGATCTCCAAAATCCTTGACTCCAAGATAGATCAGAGATGCTGGAATTGCAAATTGTTATACTTGGTACGATGGTCTGGTTATGAGGGTACTGATGAAGAAACTTCATGGCTTTTAGCCACTAAACTTAGTCATGCCTCCGAACTCATTGAAGAGTTTCATCTCCGGTATCCAGACAAGCCTGGACTTCACTCCACTTGATCCAAGAATCAACATGTTCACACAAATTATTCTAATTACAGAGGCAACAACAGTATCTACACCTCCACATCATCATTGTCCTCCTTGACCTCTGCTCCTCCATTCTCCTCTGACTCCCTTGCCTGCTGCTCTGCCAGCAGCCTCACCTCCTCCACTAAGCCCCTCTGCATGTCTTCCCACAACTCCTCCCTTAACTCCGCCAGCTCCTCTGCTGCCTCCATTTCCTCCACTTCATCCATATCATCCAACTCCTCCACCTTTGACCCTTCCTCTTCGTAAATCTCCTCAGCCTTGAGCTAGACCAGACTGCCCAGCCACTCGTTCTGGTATTTGAAGCCCATCTGGACCACACTCCGTGTAACGTTGACAGCACTTCTATGCTTGAGACTTACTGTTGTCTTAGACCTTGGGAGGTACTCACAAAGAGACACAACATCCAAGGAACTGAGCTTAAGAGGATATGGCACAAGGAGCACAGTAGTGCATTTGAATAAACATAGAACTAGCTAAGGGACAAGAGTGACTACCGAGCTAGTTGATATAATACAATTGGAGCAGAGCCAGAATGAAAAGTAAATAGAGGTAAATGGGGACCTGCCTGCGCTTGGACCAAGACAACAAGGACAAAGGGTATTAGCTAAGCAAGAAAGCTGGAATCAAACCAGCAAGACAAGAGCCTTAGCTAACAATGAAGAGATCACAATACACAACACTATGAGAGAAGTGTTGTAGAAGGAGTTGGTCCAAGATAAGGAGTCATCCAAGAGAGTAAGCCATCACATCGTCAGGGAAGAAAACAACAAGGAAAGGGGAGTAAGACTCATGAGGAAAAGGTGTTATATGAGTAAAGCGAAAGAGAATCAGAAAGAGTCCTGAATGGAGGTGGTTTACCATAACAGTACCCCCTTTGTAGACTCGGAATCCCAAGCCGAGTTCATTGAGTTCTGTCCAGGCTGTCTGCATCACCATTCAAGACCACGTCGTCATCATCATCATCACCACTCCTGCTGTGGCAATCGTCAGTGATGTGCCCGAGGATATCACAGATTGTGCATCGGCGATGGGGGCAGTAACGATCTCCATGTCCCCAGTGAAGGCAAGCCTTGCATTGCTTACAGATACAGGAGTAGGAAAGGTGCCCAGGGGCAGGGCAGCAACAGTAAGTGTTACAATTCATCTGTTTCTCCCCCTATTCTTTTTCTTTGCACTTGTCTTTTCTCACAATACTTAGCTAGATCTTCAGACTTCGCATGATCCTGATTAAACATCGGCGATCTCCTTGTCTTATCTTCGCTTCTCTTTGATCCCCATTTACTATAGACTCCGATCTTCCCACGGTCATCTCCATGGTCTTCTCGTCTTCCATTCTACCATGCTTCTTTGTCACATCACTTCTATCTCACAGAACCATGCGGCTCTCTGCATTCCTTGCTTCCTTTCTCCTTTCATTGTTCTTTTCTTTCGGATTTCCTATTGTTCTCTCCATTTAGACACTTGGTCCGTGCTCACTCCCTCGCACTATATAAACCCTAGCACCTGTACAATAGTTCCCCATTCTGAATCTACTCGGTCTTACATTTAGTCCTCGATCTGCAACCTCCGCAACCTCAGAAGCCTTTATGGCAACTCCCTAGTCTTAAGTGACCAGTCTCCCCATCAAGCCCTAACTACTTCACTGTAGGGTAGGCTGCAGTTATCTAAACCATATAAGGCCCTTCGACCCACCGAGTCTACACCTTCAGTCCTACCAGGGTCGAGCGTAACAGTAAGGGCATTTGAATTGGGGGCAGTCTTGCTTCCAGTGTTCCAGTTGTCCACAGTGATAACAGTCTCCAAGAGGTTTATGGAGGGAGCCTGGGGAGGCCCGAAATGGAGGAAGGGTGGGCAAGTGAGAGAAGAGGACTGCTCTGTGTTGTGAGGGCCAATAGAGGGTGTGAAAGGATGGATCTTCAGGAGAAGGGATGTTGAGGGGTAGAAGGTGAGTTAGTTCATCATCTCCTTGTGGTGGGGTGTGGAGGTGAATGGCAAGAGGAGGAGGGGAAGCAGTCTGGTGGGCGAGCACAGCATCAGCCTCTTCCAGAGTGATCTGAGGGGGGTGCAGCAGGGGTTGGATATCGCGTTTGAGGTAGTGGTCTCTTTCTGATTCTGAGAGTGAAAGGAAGATGGGACGGAAGGTATGGTAGAGTTCAATGGAGTTTAAAGCAGAAATGTATTGGTCAAATCCTAAGGCATCAAGATGGTCAAGCGCAGCAGTTGGTCCAGCAGCTAATGCTAAAGTGGAAAAGGTAAGGAAGTCATGGGGTAGGTCATTTGGTTGGAGACAACGGTGAAGGTTTAGTAGGCTATGAGAGTGGTGAAATAAGCGTACAGCAGAATGGAGTAAAGAGTTCAACTGGTAAAACAGGAGGTGTTTGATCAGAAGTAAAATTTGGGGTTTTGTAAGGATGAGAGCATATAACATGTGGCATTGGAGGAGGGGGAGTAGGTGGGGTTGGACTTGGTGGAGAGCGAAGAGTGGGAGGGATTCTTGGTTGGGTGAGGTGGACATGTCAAGCAAATAGTCGATGGAGGATAGACTGAGAAGCGATGGACGAGATGGTGGCAAGGAGGACAGAGAGTAGGATGATAAAGGCAGTGACAAGGAAGACCAAAAGAACCCAAAAGGGGAGGGTGATGCGGTTCATTGGAGGTGCCTGGTTACCTTGTACTCCTTAAGTAGGTCTGTGGCGTATCTAAGGTTTGATTCAGGCTCCCAGGTATTTTCTGATGTCACATAGCCTTTCCATTTGATGAGGTATTTTCGTTGTTTCCCTATCCCACAGTGAGCCAGGATGGTTTCAACTTCATATTGTTCTTCATCATTAATGATATCCAGGGGTGGAGATAGGAAGGAGGGGCCGTGTTCAGGGGTGGTGTGATAGAAGGAGAGCTTGGACGCATGGAATACGTTATGGCATTTCCAAGTGGGGGGTATGCTGAGTCGGAAGGCAAGGTTCGAGAGGACTTTTGTTATTTCAAAAGGGCCTACTCTTTTTGGGGATAGCTTTTTTGTTGGATAGGGAAAGTGGAGGTTGGTGGCCTCTAGCCACACTTTATCTCCTGTCTTCCATGGATGGAAGGTGGAGGAAATGCGTTCCTTCATTAATAGTTGAGCTGTTTGATGTGCAGCAAGGGCTTCATCTCGTGCCTTGGAGATGAGAGATAGGCGGGTTTCTAGGGCAGGGAGGAAGGTTTTTCCGATTGGAGGGTAAGCACGGGGTTGATATCCCATCATGAGATGGAATGGCGTTTGATGGGTGGATGAGTGGGTGGCAGAGTTATGTGAGAATTCAGTGAGGGGGAGGAGGTCAAGCCATTGATGGGGTCTTCCTTCACAGAAGATGCGGAGATATGTTTCTAGTTCCTGGTTGACTCGCTCGGTTTCCCCATCAGTCTGGGGATGGTAAGTGGAAGAGAGTTTGATGTCATAGGAGAGGAGCCTGGCAAGTTCCCGAGCGAATGCAGAGGCAAATTGGGGTCCTCTATCAGAGATGCAAATGTCATGGAGGCCAAATCTGGAGAAGACATGTTTGAAAAAGAGGTCTGCTATACCTGCAGTGTCGATGGTTTTAGAGCAAGGGAGGAAAATTACCCCCTTAGTAAGGCCATGGTTGACCGCGACCAATACTGAGTCTAGGCCTCAGACAGAGGGGAGGCCAGAAATCAGATCCATGGAGATCTGTTGAAAGGGGCGAGTGGCGGAGGAGGGAAGGGGTGAGAGCGAAGGGACACTGGGGTGAGTGTTGACTTTATTAGCTTGGCAGACAGTGCATCCAGTGATGTAGTGATGTATATACTGTAGGTGCCCATGCCAGGCCACCAATAGTCCTGTTGGAGTTGTTGTTGGGTATGGAAAACCCCTTCATGGCCACCTGTGGCGGAGGAGTGGAGGGAAGAGATGAGGTCATGGCAAGCAGCGTCAGGAACATAGAGGTGATTTTTGAAATACAAGTTCTGGCCGTCATAGAACCAGTTGGAGGGGAGAGAGTTTCGAAACAACGATGTGTTGTCTGTAGCTGCATCGAGGGCTCGTTTGATGAGGGGGTCAGAAGTGGAGGAGCAGGCTAACTTAGACTGGAGAGACATGTCAAGGGTGTGGATGACCACATGGTCAGGGAGGATTGCTACATCATTGTTGTCTAGGGAGGTGTCTACCTCATCCTTCCAGGATAAGGCATCGGCGGGGGCCATTTTAGAACCAGGGGTGACGTCCCAGATGATGTCAAAGTCCTGTAGGAAAATACTCCATCATGCTTGACAGCGTGAAAGCTTCTGGGGAGCTCGCATATATGAGAGATTCTTGTGGTCAGTGATAACAGTAACTGGATGACCAGTACCTCGGAGATAATGTCGCCATTCGTCCAGGGCAAGGATAGTGGCAAGGAGTTCTCGGTCATAGATGTCATAGTTCCGTTCGGTGGAGCCTAGGGTTTTGGAGAAATATGCACAGGGGTGGAGGTTGCCATTGGCATCTGGCTGCATTAATACAGCATCCACTGCTGTAAGTGAAGCATCTGACATAAGGGTAAATGGTTTCGAGACATCTGGAAGGAGAAGGACAGGGGCAGCAGTGAAAATCTTCTGGAGAGATTGGAAGGCAGATTCTTGGTCGGGGCCCCAAAGCCAGGGTTGCTTGGTTGTTGTCAGAAGGTGAAGAGGGGCTGCGATGTTAGAGAAATTTGGAATGAACTTGCAATAGAAGTTGCAAAAACCTATGAAGGAACGAACTCCTTTTACATTGGAGGGGGGGTTTCATTTCGTTATGGCAGAAAGTTTGACAGGGTCCATCTTGGCACTGCTGCTGCCGACAATCATCCCTAAGTATTCAACTTCAGGGATGTCAAAAGTACACTTGGAGAGTTTCAAGGAAAGGTGGAGGTCACGGAGGCATTCTAAGACCTTCTTAGTGCGGTCATGGTGGGTGGTGAGGTCAGAAGAATGGATAAGTATGTCGTCCATATAGATTACTAACCATCCTTCTGCTATCAGGTTGCGGAAGGAGTGGTTCATAAAGGCTTGGAATGTCGCTGGAGAGTTGCAAAGTCCAAAGAACATGACAGTAGGTTCAAACAATCCAAGGGGGATGATGAAGGCTGCTTTCCACGTGTCTTCAGGGCAGATGTAGATATTGTTATAACCCCATCACACATCAAACTTAGTGAAGAGGATCGAGTTCTTTAGTTTGTCAACCAGGTTGGAGATGAGGGGTAAGGGGTACGCATTTTTGACTGTATGCTTATTTAAATAATGGTAATCCTGACAGAGGTGAAGGGCCGTCCTTTTTTGGGACGAAAAAGAAGGGAGATGCTTGAGGGGACTTGGAGGGTACAATGCAACCAGTTTTCAGATGTTCTTCGACAAACATCCTACAGGCTTCCTGTTCCTGGGGGTTAAGGGGATAGGTTTTAGCAACTCGAGGGGTAAAGGAGTTCTTCAACTCGATGGCATGATCAAAGGGACATGGGGGTGGTAGGAGGTCATGGATCTTTTCTGCAAAAATGTCTGCGAAAGATGAGAAGACAGCTGGGAGAGGTTTCTGGTCAGTCTTGGCTTGGCTGGTGATTTTGGTAGAGAGAGTCATTTTACAGATGGACTCCCCATTTAGCCAAGCCTCTCTTTTCTTTAGTTGAGAGGTAATCTTCTTATCTGGATTGGCTCCTAGCCATCGCATCAAATATCTGGTGGGGGTGGTGTTGAACATCTTTCAGCTAGGGTGAGAGGGGTCGGGGAGGGAGGGTGTCCCTGAGATCCAATTGATCTTTGGGTTACGGGAGCATAGCCAGGGCATTCCTAAGATCACTTGAGAGTGTCCACAACCTACGACTATCAGGTCAAGTGTTTCTTCATGATCAGGAAAGGAAAGGCAGGCAGAAGTTTTATTCTTGATGGACCCAGATCGATTCTCAGTTCCATCTACGTTGTATGCTTTTATTGGTCTAGGGAGGGGTTGAGTCAGTAGGGTAAGTCGTTGGACTAGGGTCTGATTGATGAAATTTCCAGTTGCTCCACAATCGATCAGGGTGAAGGTGTCAATGGTTTTTCCTCCATGAGAAATAGTCAATCAGACTTGGATCGTATTTTCAGATGGTTTGGCTAAAAGTACAGGAGCTATGATATGAGGAAGGGGAGACGTCGAGGCATCCTTCCTTTCTAAAAATCCTCGTCGTCAAGGATAACTGATTGGACTTCTTCGGTCGTCGTTTCCTCTGTCTCATCAAAGCAGGCATGGAGGACTTGTAAGATCTGTTGGGGGTCTTTCCCTTTGGCCTTTAGGCTGTGCACATACTGGGCAAGTTCAGAGGGTTGTGTAGTCTCTACTGCTTGAATTCTGGAGGTAGATGGGGGAGGAGGGTAACGTCTTCCTCAAGGCTGATTCTGGTGGTTGGGATGGTTACAGATGGAACAATCCACTTTCTTGCAAATAAAACAGAGGCGATCACGTAAGCAGCATGCCTTCTCTACAGGAGATAGATTGAGGGCGTCTATGTCCATGGCATTGGGGTCTCTGGTATGGGTAGGAGTGCAGAAGGAGAAGAAACGGTTATCTCCCTTCAGAATGTTGTTGTCCATTTCGAGGTGCTTGGTGAACTTCTTCGTGTCTTTGACCCACTTGTCGTAGGTATCAGGGAGGGTCGTTTGGGAGAAGATGAGACAATGAAGAGGGAGGTATAGTCCTCTGGTGAATTTCTGGCAAATGGTTTCTTTATCTTCAAGGTGAGCATGGAGGACTGCTGTGGAAAAACCCTGGACGTAGTCCTGGAGTTTATAGTCATCGATGATCTGAGGATCTTTCTTGTTCCAGACTATTTCTTGTCAAAGAGTGTCGAGGGTTTGTCTGGCTGTTCCCTCAACATCATAGGGGACAAAAATGGAACTGAAATCTTCGATTACTTTATTGAAGGTCTTGTCTTCCTTCTTAGTGGCGGGGTCTTGCATCAAGTGGTACCATTTCTCAGCGAAATGGATGCCGGCCCCTCCTCCCATTTTGTTGAGGAGGGTGTAGATCTTCAGGGGGTCTGACGAGAAAATAGTGTTGTTGGCCTCAAAGTGGCCTTTCATGGTGCTGATCCACCATGCTGCTTTCTTGGGTTCACCAGAGAAATCAGCTGGGAGGGTGGATTTTAACTCGATGGGCTTTGGGGTGGTAGTTATGGCAACTGGGGAAGTTGGGCAGCTTTTGTGGGTGACTGCAATGGAGGAAAAGATTCCTGGGTTATAGACAACAGTGGCAGACAATGGTTGGGCATCAGGGAGATCTTCGATCTCAATATCAGAGTCTTCCTCAGCAGGAAGAGGTTTGGCAGATGGGGCAGGGGATCGACTGGCAAGGAGGGTTCTTAGGGCCCTGGAGGTGTGGACAGAACGTGGAGTAGGGGTAGGATTGGAAAAGAATCCAGCAATCCTTCTTCTGGGGTTGGGTTGGTCAGCTATGGTGACTTACTTTTCGAGGGAAGAGTCGAAGGGACGAGCTAGTTCTTTTGTAATGTTGAGAGCACTTCTATGCTCGAGGCTTACAGTTTCCTGGACTTTGGGAGGTACTCACGGAGAGACACAACATCCAAAGAGCAGTATTTCAAGAGGATGAGACACAAGGAGCACAGTAGTGCGTTAAATAAATGTAGAACTAGCTAAGGGACAAGAGTGACTACCAAGCTAGTTGATATAATACAATTGGAGTGGAGTCAGAATGAAAGGTAAATAGAGGTAAATGGGGACCTGCCTGCACTTGGACCAAGACAACAAGGGTAAAGGGTATTAGCTAAGCGAGAAAGTTGGAATTGAACCAACAAGACAAGAGCTTAGCTATAGCTATCGGTGAAGAGATCAGAATATGCAACACTATAAGAGAAGTGTTGTAGGAGGAGTTAGTCCAAGATAAGAAGTCATCCAAGAGAGTAAGCCATCACATCATCAGAGAAGAAAACAACAAGGAAAGGGGAGTAAGACTCGTGAGGAAAAGGTGTCATATGGGTAAAGCAAAAGAGAATCAGAAAGAGTCCTGAATGGAGGTGGTTTACTGTAACACAGTTTATGCTCTGGTCCAAGGGAAAAGCGCTGATGCATGAAGGGCAAAGTGCATTTAGACACATGCCATATGCATGGCTGCCTTCTAGCATCACAGGCTTGAGTGCAAAGAGTGCCAGCTTGACCCCTGTCTCATCTACCAAGATGACAAGTCCATCAGGTTTGACTCAGAAGGATCAAGTGCAGGCTCAGATTAACGACTTGAACAAGCAAAGTGAGTCGCTCAACGAGGAGTTCAACCATTCATGTGTGGCAAAGTACAACTATCACATATGGAAGAAAGAACTTGAATTTCAGCGTGAAGAGCAATTAGCTAGACATCCCAACGCAGAGGTTGAGTTCATGCAAGAGCAAGAGCTCAAGAAGCTAGATATTCAGCTTAGGCAGGAGGAAGAGCATGCCTATGCTTGCCAAGCTGAAGTCCTATGCTTGCAGATCCAGTTTCAGCAGTATCAGAGCATTGTCAATGCTGGGACTTCCTCTAGCTTGGATTCCACTGTTCCCCAGGCCATACCAGCTTCTGCCAAGCCATTACTATCCACCACCACTTTCTCTACTCCCAGCACTGTTGCTACTCTTGTCCTTCCTACCCCACCAGTCCCATCCACTGCCACATCCCTCATCACTGCTGATTCTCTTCTGGGTTCTTCCACAGGTGTCACTTCACTGCCAACCAGTGGGTAGCATGTTCTCAATGGATAATAGGTGTTTTTTGCATTTGTTTTTGTATGACCTGGTAACCTTTTTTGTATGCAGTATGAATGATACATATGACTACAATGATGATTGAAATATATTCACTTGGTCTAAACACCCCTTTTGTTTACAGTGAAGTTTATATTGAGCGCCTGAAACAAATCACACATCAGCTCTGTGTGGACCTGTTGTCCTGGTGTACCATTGAATCTTGACAATGACAACATCTGGATCCCTTAGTAGGTTCTGTGCCTCCCCTCATGCCAAACCTGTTGATGGTTCTCTTCCAAGCATCTCTTCAAAACAGATAATCATATTGTGAAGTATAATGCAGCACTGTGCCCAGTGTACCACATATGCGGTGTCATCATCTGATCAAATGTGAATATGAAGCTCATGAAGAGACTCGAAGCAACCCTTCAATGCAGCAAATGTGTGTTCAACACACATGTGAACCTAAGTTTTTTTTTAATCTGTGTATCTGATTTCACACTCATCTGACCTTATCTTGGACAGGTACTGATTATAAAATTTGTGCTTGTGTAAATGGTGCTGTTCGTGTTGCTTTAAACAGCATGACACACAGCATTCTTGTTGGATAAGTGCTATCTGCCCAGATCCAGTGGCCATCTGAAATCAGCACTTCTGGCGACTGTGCCACTTTCATTCCCTGGAATGCATACACATCATGGACACTACCTGGATGGCCTAGACTGTAATCCACAACCAGAAGGTTGTGCACCATTACAACAAGCTGTGATGGGATGGTCTTGGTGAATACTAGGTGCTTGGTATGTTCTGTTGGTGATTTCACCTGACAGTTGATTGATTTTCTATCATAGAACATTTCACCATAGTGAGATGGCTTTTTGAACAAATTGAAGGTTGAATCATCAGTGTAATGTTGAAGGGCTCTTCTATGCCCAGGAAAATATTCCTTGGACTCTAGGAGGTACTCATGAAGAGACTCAACATCTAGAGAGCAGGAGTTCAAGTAGAGATCACGCAAGTGAGCACAGTAGGGCATAGAATAACACAGAACTAGCTAAGGAATACATGTGGTGATCAAGCTAGTTAATATAGTACAATAGAAGCAGAGATAGAATAAGGGAGAAACAAAGGTAAATGAGGACCTGCCTGCACTTGGGCCAAGATGACAAAGAGTAATTAGCTAAGTGAGAAAACTGGAATTGAACCAGCAAGAGTAAGGGCTTAGCCATAGCTATGGAGAGATCAGAGCATGCAATACTATAAGAGAAGTGTTGTAGGAGTGGTTCATCCAGATTGGAGAGTTAGTTGAGAGGATAAACCATCACATTGTCTGGAAAGAAGGCAATGAGAAATGGAGAGTAGGATTTGTAAGGAAAAGGAGTTATGTGGGTGAACTGAAAGATAATAAGGAAAAGTCCAGAACAAAGGTGGTTTACCATAACATTACCCCCTTCGTAGACTCAGAATCCTGAGCTGAGTTCATCAAGTTCTATCTGGGCCATCTGTATTGCCATTCGAGACCACATCATTGTCATCACCATCCCAGCTATGGCAATTGTCAGTGATGTGCCTGAGGTCATCACAGACTGCACAGTGGCGATGGGGGCAGTAATGATCTCCATGTCCCCAGTGAAGGCAAGCCTCACATTGCTTGTGGATACAGGAGTAGGGGAGATGCCCAGGGGTATGGCAGCGACAGTAAGGGCATTTGAATTGAGGGCAGTTGTATTTCCAATGTCCTGGTTGTCCACAGTGGTAGCAGTCTCAACAGGTTTGCGGAAGGAGCTGGGAGAGATTTGAAATGGGGGGAGGGTAGGTAGATGAGAGGAGAGGACAGCACTGTGTTGTATTGGCCAGTAGAGGGTGTGAAAGGAAGGGTCCTCTGGTGACAGGATGTTGGGGGGAAGAAGACAAGTCTGCTTGTCATCTTCCAATGGTGGAGTACAGAGGTGAGTGGCAAGTGGGATGGAGGAGGATGTCTGGTGGGCAGGCATGGCATCAGCCTCTTCTAGGGTCACCTCAGGAGGGGGGCGAGACAGGAGTTGGATGTCTCACTTGAGGTAATAGTCTTTTTCTGCATCAGAAAGGGAAAGGAAAATGGGGCGGAAGGTATTGTAGAGTTCTATTGGATTTAAAGTGGAAATGTATTGATCAAAACCTAAAGAGTCCAAATGATTGAGCATGGCGGTAGGTCCAGCAGCTAAAGCTAAAGTGGAAAAGGTAAGGAAATCATGGGGCAGGTTGTTTGATTGAAGGCAATGGTAAAGGTTTAGTAGGCTGTGAGAATGATGGAACAAGCACATAGCAGAGTGAAATAAAGAGTTTGCTTGATAGGAGGGAAGGCATTCTATTTGGAGTAAGATTTGGGGTTTCATAAGGATGAGAGCATATAACATGCAGTGTTGGAGGAGAGGAAGGAGTTGGACTTGGACTTGGCAGAGTGTGAAGAGTGGTAGGATTTCTGGGGTGAACATGTTAGGCAAAGAGTCAATAGAGGATGGACTGTGAAGCGATGCTGGAGACAGTGGCAAGGAGGACTGAGACAAGGATGGTGAAGCCAGCAACAAGGGAGACTATAAGGATCCAGAGGGGGAGAGTGAGACAATTCATCAGAGGTATCCAGTTGCCTTGTATTCCTTTAATACTTTGGTGGCATTTCCAAGATTCATTTCCGGTTCCCAGGTATTCTCTGATGTGGCATAGCCCTTCCATTTGATAAGGTATTTTCATCACGTTCCTATCCCTCGATGTAACATTGAGAGCACTTCTACACTCGAGACTTATAGTTACCTGGACTTTGGGAGGTACTCACGAAGAGACACAACATCCAAAGAGCAGAACTAAATGAGGATACGGCACAAGGAGCACAGTAGTGCATTAGATAAATGTAGAACTAGCTAAAGGACACATGTGGCAATAGAGCTAGTTAATATAGTACAGTAGAAGCAGAGCTAGAATAGAAAGTAAATAAAGGCAAACAGGGACCTGCCTGTACTTGGACCAAGACAACAATGACAAAGAGTATTAGCTAAGTGAGAAGACTGGAATTGAACCAGCAAGAATAAAGGCTTAGCTATAGTTATTGGTGAAGAGACCAGAATACGCAACACTGTAAGAGAAGTGTTGTAGGAGTGGTTAGTCCAAGGTG
>JBBPKJ010001145.1:0-12723 GCA_038089195.1 Brasilioporus rufonigricans | reverse complement strand
AAAGTCTTTAGAATGCTGGGGTTTCTAGCTGTTGCATGGTCATGGCAGCATTGAAAAATTTCCTTTTGGAGATTTCCTGCAGGGGGTATGTAGATTTGTCCTTTATAAGTTAGGATGTTGTTGGTGATCTGCCAATCAGAGAGGCAGGATTGGAGTTGGTATGGGAGATCATCAATGGCCTGGAGTTTCTAAAGGACCAGGAGATCAGTAGAGGATGCTTCTGCTATAATTTTCTGCAGTCCAAAGTCAATTAGTCTAATGAAAAGGGATGGTGGGAGGAGAGTAGTTCCTTCATTGTCTGTGTTTGTGGGAATGAGATCAGGTTGTTGAGAGAGGGCATCTGGTCCTGCTAGAAGTTTTCCAGGGACATGGATCATTTTCAAGTTGTAGTCAGAGATATCAAGAAGCCATCTGGCTTGTCAATGATTGAGTTGTTGGGGTTTTTGGAAGTAAGTGAGATTCTGATGATTGATAAAGACTTGGACTTGGAATGGAGATCCTAGAAGGTATTGTTGCCATTCCTTGAGGACACATAGGATGGCTAATAGTTCTCTGTCATAAACATTGTAGTTTCATTCTGCTGGTCCAAAGGATTGGAAGAGGTATGAACAGGGATGCCATTCTCCATTGCTATCGGTTTGGAGAAGGATTGCTCCAGATGCAAAGGCTGAAGTGTCAGTTGCAATGGTGAAAGGTTTTGAGGAGTCAGGAAGTTGGAGGATAGGTTTTTGGAGAAACAATCTTTTCAGGATTTCAAAGGCTTTAGCATATTTCAAGGACCACTCCAAAGGGGAGGTTTTCTTGGTGAGGTCAATGAGAAGTTGAGCAATATTGGAGTAGTCTGGGATGAATTGCTGATAGAAGTTGGTGAATCTGAGGAAGGAATGTACTTCCTTTATTGATGAAGGAGTAGGCCATTTGGTGATTCCATTGAGTTTAACAGGGTCCATGGCAATATTTTTCTAATTTGAGATGGAGGTCTAGGTCTCATATTCTTTGAAGGACTTGCTTAGTTCTTTCTTCATGGATCTTCTCAACTGGGGAGAAGATGAGGAGATCATCCATATAAATGACTAGCCACCCCTCAGCAATTATATCTCTGAAGGAGTCATTCATAAATCTTTGGAAGGTTGCTGTGGAGTTGGATAGGCTGAAGAACATGATGAGAGGTTTGAAGAGTCCTTTGTGGGTAATAAATGCAGCTTTCCATTGATCACCATCTTTAATGTGTATGTTGTTGTATCTCCATCTTATGTTGAACTTGGTAAAGACTTTGGCATCTTTAAGTTTATCAATGAGGTTGGAGATGAGTGATAGGGGATAGGTGTCACAAATTGTGTGTTTGTTTAGGTATTGGTAGTCTTGGCAAGGATGAAGTTGCCCATCCTTTTTTTTGATGAAAAAGAAAGGGGGGGCCTGGGGAGATTGCAAGGGTCTGATTTTATGAGAGGCAAGGTTTTCTTCAATAAACTCTTCTGTGGCTTTTTGTTCATCAGTAGTAAGAGGGTAAAGTTTTCCAATTTTGGATACAAAGGTTTCATTAAGTCGAATGGCATGGTCATAGGGTCTTGTCACATACCAGATTCACTGAGCCAAACTCTGGTCCTCCAGACTCAATACCGAACTATCTTATTCACCTCCGGACCTTCTTTACTTGTTAAGTCTTGTTTTCCTTACTCCAGACCAACTCCGGACTTCTGTTACTTATCTCTTTGATATGTTTCACCTTGACACCTCAGTTCCTCTGTCTTCCTGACATCTCCATTCCTATGTCACTCTGACATCTCTCCATTCTTGTTTTATCTTGACACTCTGTCACTCCTGTTTCACCTCCATACCTTTGCACATTGTATGTCTACCCGACCTCGTTTCCACCTTAGTAATCCGCCTCCGATTTACTATATAATCTCTGTATTTCTGTCTTGTATACCTCAGTCTGAATATCAACAGAACTTGACGTTCCCCACCTCTGTCTGTCTCTGCTCTGCTCCGCCAGACTGAACTTGACTCTCCTCATCTTGTTCGTCGTCCCTCTGACTTGAGTTCATAGTAACTCTCATCTGACCTCTGACCTTCCGACCTCCAAAATTGGGACACCGGACCTATGCAAGGCGCACCACATAAGGTGAAGCCAAGTCCCGGACCAACCAAACATAACAACTCCGGTGCTCCGGAGTTACACTCAGGGCATGTTGACCGAGTTTAACACTCTGTTATCATTCTGATATCCTTAGCCTAACCCCTGCAGTCATGAAGATGTCCTGTGATCTGCCTTTAGCAGCTCTCACACCATCCTTGTAATAACTCACCTCTGATTCCCTCTAGTTCCACTTCTGGATGTTTAAGTTGTCCTCCAGAACCTCCAAACAACCTCTGACCTCAAAATCTGACTCCACTTCTCTCTGCACCTGAGGACCCCCAGTCTGACAGTGATTTTGTTTTTCCTCTGACCAATTCTGGCTAGTCCAGACATCATGGTAATGAGCCCCCTTTGGGTCCTTCTTCTCATCCTTCCATTCCTTTGCCTATTCTGATACTAGGAAATGATGGTAAGCTCCTCCCCAAGGAGCACCACCACCAGTTAATGAACAACCTCTGTTTATTCTGCAGGTGTCCTTGGTACTCTGCCAATGAGTGTCCCAAGCCCACCTTCAGAGCTGCGAAAGCTTGCGCAGCAGCCACCATCCCAGTCACTCTGAGCCTAGGCTCAGCCTTGTCCTAAGGCATTTCATATTTACCTCCATTTTTCATTTCCCATCTCTTCCCTCCGTTCTTTATATTCTCTGTTCCATTCTTTTGTTCCATTTTGGACCCCCTCCATTCCAGACCTGGGTCTTGCATCACCCTTGTCTGGGCTTTCCCAGATGCACCTGCTCCTTGTCTCTCCACTTCTGCTTCTGGTCCTTTCCAGGCCACCCTCCATGTTTTCATTTTCTGGACTCAGGATTTGTATTGCCCTTGTCCAGGTGCCATTCTGGAGCACTTCAGACACATCTGTTCTTCTCTGTTTTAGCTTCCTCAGTCCTCTCTGGACCACTTCTGTTTCGTTATCCAGACTTGGAATCATGTTGCTCTCATCCAGGCGCTTTCCAGAGCACTTCTAGACACAGCCATCCCACCTCTTGCTTTCTGTCTGCTTCCTCTTCGTCTCTGTTTTCACTCCTCCATTTATCTTCTGCCTCCCATCCTTTGTCAAGACTGTCATCTCCAATGGCCTCCAGTCCTCTCCAGACCACCTCCATTGTTTTTCCTTCTCTCCATTCTGTTTCAGTCCACTCTGGACCACCTCCATTCTCACTTTTCAGACCTGGGAGTTGTGTCACCCTCGTCCAAGCTCCATTTCAGGAGCACCCCAGACACATCCACTCATTCCCTCATGACCTCCTCTGCCTCTGTTTCTGCCTCTGCTTCACTTCCATTCATTGTTTTTACCAACTCCGATGATCTCCGGACCCTTCCAGACCTCTGTGTCTACCTCTTCTTCATATCCTCTGTTTCTATCCTAGACAGGACTGTCAACTCCGATGGTTTCCGGTCCTTTTCCGGACCACTGTCTTCACTCCTCTGTACTTCCTCTGTTTAACATTTTGTCAAGACCATCATCTCTAGCAGTCTCCAGTCCATTTTGGACCACCTCCATTCTCTTCTTACCTTTGGGGAATCCACCTCTGGGCCTTTGTGCCAACCTCCTTTTGGGTTCACTGATGTTTGTTAGTTCAGGACATCACCACTTGCCATATAATGATCTGTTGATCAACTTGGTATTAAGTAGTAGCACTTCATCTAATGCTCTTACAGATTGAATGCCAAAAACCTCCGCACTCCAGGACTCCATTCCAGAGATCTAATCCTGGGAGTTGCACTCAGATTTACCCAAAGTCCTCAGACCTTCAGGTCCAGTCCTGCAGACCTCGACTGGTTCAAGTCTGGTCACCTTGCCACTATAAGGGACTGTTTTCCATGATTGTCCTTCTAATCTCCTGCCTTCTCCTGACATCTCCAATTCCCCTTAGCCTTCTCTGTTCTCTGTTCCATCCTTACCCTGTTATTTGACTCCACTTACCTCCATTATGACCTCTGATGTCTGTTCTCACATGTCTTCAGTTTCCTTTCCTTCTCCGCACTCCTTTCTTGCTTAAATCTATAACTCCGGCCTATTCCGGCCTATTCTGACTACTCCGATCCAATTCCATCTGTTACTCCATTTTCATTCACCTCTGTCATTTGAATTGATCGGAGTTCCCGGAACCCTCTGGAGTTCACTGGTTTTTCATCAGGAGATCATTTAACACTGCTGTTGTCATTCTATTTCCTCTGTTTATATCTCCGGAGCCTTTGCTAGGTTCACATCTTGTCTCCTTCAACCTCCAATTCTCCCTTCTTCATCTTCAAACACTCTGTTTTTATTATTTCTCCTTGTTCTTCTCTTCTGTCCCTCTTCCTCTGGACACTCTTGTATGCCATTACATTCCTCCACTTCCACCTCTGAGTCCTTCTTTGGAGGCTCACCATTCTTCTGTCTCTGTTCCTCTCTCCATCAATACCTCTGGAGTTACCTCCGGAGTTCCTAATTCTTTTCCATTTTCATTACTTCTGCCCTCCTTTGGGCCTCGAGGGCTCAGCCTTGATGGGGGGGACACCATCGCACCTTGATACTTTCCATGCCTCCTCTAGCCACCATTAGGTCACCTCCATTCACTCCTGTCATCTCTGTTTTTCCTCTGAACATCCTGTACCTCATCTCCTTAACTCCGACCCATTCTGGGGGATCACCTCTGTTCACTTCTGTCTTCTCCATTTTCCTCTGGACATTCCGGACTTCATTCTCCACAACTCCGACCTCTTTTTGGGGCCCTCTGAACCTCTGTTCAATTGCCTCTGTCTTTCCTCTGGCCCTCCTCTAGGTACTCTGTTTCTGCTTCATGGTGCTATCCTGTTTTCTTCTACACCTCTAACTCTATCTTCCTCCCTCTGTCCTTCTTCTCTTCCATTCTTGGAGCTTCCTGTGACACTCTGACCCCTTTCTGGGTCCTTCCGACCTTCTTCTTGACCTCCTCCAGACCTTCCATTTTTTTCTCTGGACACTTTGTATTTCATCTCCAGAACTCCGACCCTACTTCTGGGATCTTCTGTTATCTCTCAGCTTCAGTCCATCTTCTCTGTTCCCTCTTCTAGGGACCTCTGTTTATTCCTCCGACCCCTTGTAGGGGATCTCCAATGCTATCCATTAGCCTTGTCTCTCCTCCTCCAATTTCCTCCAGAGTTCTCCACTTTTCTATTATATCTTATCCCACTCATCCTGTGGACACCTCCTTCCCTCTGACCCTTTCTGGGGCCCTTTTTCTGTTTCCCATCTTCCTCTTGACCTTATAGTATACTCTGCCCTTGCTATCCATCTTATTCCTCTTTTCCGCTTTCTTCTCTGCTTCTCCTCTGTGACCCTCATAGTTGTTCTGACCTCCTCTGAGGACCTCTGTTTTGCCTTTGCTTCTGCTCTGTGCTCATTCTCCTGCCCCTCTGTTTCTGTCCCTCTGTCCTTAACAGTATTCTTCTCCTTGCACTTGATTTCTGTTCCTTTCTGGTCTTCTCTACCTCAGTTCCTGTTCTGTCTCCATACCTCCTGTCCTCCTCTATTTCCTCCTCTGGCACTCCACTTCCACCACCTCTGAAACCTCCAGGACCTGTTGCTCCACCTTATGCCCTCCTATCCACACTCTGTCTCCTGTTGTTGAAGTCATGCCTGATAGCATTGCCTCCTCAACTCCCTCCATTTAGGGCTCTTCTCCTCTGCACAGGTCACCTTGGTGATAGCACTACAGCCATTGGTTCTGACATCCCATCTCCTCTGCTCCACATGGCATTCCTCTGGACTGGGCCTTCATAAGCATCTCTGTATCCTCTGTCCTTAATGTGTCCTCTCCAACAGGGCTTGATGGCCTCCACAAATTGGCTCCACACCACACACTCCACTTGCTAAAGGCCTCAAGGGCTTGGCCATAAAATTGGGGCACTGTCATATCCATGCATCCTATGCATCCTCCTCCCCCCCTGGCCTCTCCTTCAACCATCTCCGACCATCTCTGGTCATCTCCACCCCCTCAGTTCTCCTCCTCCTCCTCATGCCTGGAGTTCCATATCTCTGGTTGGACCATTGCTGGGACACTCAGAAGCTCCTGGACCCTTATCCATTTTAGTACATCCTTGTATTCTGATCCTTCTCCATCCCTCAGTTGTCCATTTGACACTTCCAACCCTTCCACTTACTCATTACTTCATCTCCTTGTTCTACTTCTGTTACTCTGTACCTTACTCTATTCATATTTAAGGACATCTCCTGTATCTGTTCCTGTAGCTCAAATATTGACTCTGACACACTCCTACCCCTGTCCAGCTTTCCTCTGTCTGCTCCTCCTCCTGTCAGAGCTCTGTCCCTCTGAAATATGAGGACACAGGCCTGCTCAAGGGTGTGAGACATAAGTCCTGTGCCAACATCCTCACTGTGTTCCCCCAACTCTGACACCTCCACTCCAGACTTCGCACCCATCTCTGTCAACTTTCCTGCAATGTCCACTCAAAGCCCCCCAAACTCTGGCCAGACTTGGACTGGAGTTCCTGGTCTTAACATATAGCTTGTCAGGGTGAGTCATGATGCTCTACAGTATATGAGAGATGTGTCTGCAGTTCCACATAGGTAGTGGTAGACTCATTTGAGTGCTAACCAGTGGATTTCACTGGGGGAGGCACAATGCCAGCTTAATGTGCCCACTGTAAAGGCAAGGTCAGGTCAGGTTGCTAGCATGGCATACATTAGACCACCTAAACTGCTTTGGTAGGCTCTAACATCTACTTCAGCCATTTCAACTCTGGGGAGTTTATTGTTGATATCCATTGGAGTCATCACAGGATGGCTGTCCTTCATACCAAGGCATTTGAGTATGTTCTTGATGTATCACTGTTGGAAGACAGCAATGGTCCCATTTTTTTCTGTTGTGTGTTATTTTGATTCCTAGGATCCAGTGTGCTTCTCCTAGGTTGGTCACTTCATATCTAGCAGATAGATCACATTTGAAATGTTCAATCATCTTGCAGTCCTTTGAGAAGATCAGCTTATCATCTATGTATATGGCGACAATAATGAGCTGGCTGTTTTCTGTTTTGTAGAAAAGGCTTTGGTTGATGTTGCTTTGAGTGAAGCTGAGTGACTTGAATAGCTCATGCAACACATTGTACCAGGCTTTCAAGGCTTGCTTAAGGCTGTATAGCACACATAGCAAGCACCATACCTTGTTTGGATTATTGCAGAAACCTGGTGGTGGCTGTAGGTAAATTTCTTCCTCTAATTTGCTGTTGAGGAAGGCTGATTTGACATCTACCTGGTGGATTTCAAGGTCATGCTGGGTGGCTAGGGCTAGGAGAGTTCATATGGTTGTGAATTTGGTGATGGGCACAAATGTGTCACTGTAGTCTAAACCATATTCTTGCATGTAGCCCTTTGTGACTCACCAAGCCTTGTAGCATTCAACTTCACCATTTGGACCACATTTGATTTTGAAGATCCATTTTGAGTTGATAATCTTGTGATCAGGTGGTCGGTTGACTTCTTCATACAGGCCAATGTCCTTGAATACTTTTAGTTCGGTTTCCATGGCACATTGCCAGGAATCACCATCTGGATGATTTATTGCATCACAGTAGATGGCTGGCTCATCTGACTTGCCTTGCATGTTTGGACACACTGCTTTGTAAGCTGTGGGAGTTTCTTTGTCACCTCTGTTCTCAGCCTTGTCATCACTGTCATCATCTGACTCCAGTAGTGTGGGTAAGTCTTCTTCAACTTCCTCTACTGACTGATGTGGCTTTTCGACAGGTTGTGGCAGTCATGCATTGATGAGGAGTCAATCATTGTCATCTTGTCTTGGAGCACAGTGATTGCACTGCAATCTGTGTAGCTTGGGCATTGGGATCAAAACAGGATATGGTGACAGTGGTGCAGATGGTTTGGTGTTCTGTGTGCATTGAGCAGGTGTCTGTCTAGGCAGTTGGGCTTTTGGTACATTCATTGGCGGTTCTCTCGGTTCTGTGGTGGTGCTGATTGACCTTGCTTGTGGTGGAGTGATTTCAGTCAATGGTGGTCAATGGTTCGCTTCCAGCTGCCCTTTTTGTGAACTGATTTGTTCCATAGGTTCATTAGGATCCTTGGGAGGTTCTGGTTCT
Source organism: Brasilioporus rufonigricans (assembly GCA_038089195.1). Lineage (NCBI taxonomy): Eukaryota > Fungi > Basidiomycota > Agaricomycetes > Boletales > Boletaceae > Brasilioporus > Brasilioporus rufonigricans. The sequence goes on along the minus strand of JBBPKJ010001145.1, from coordinate 4,509 downwards.
GTATCAGCATCCAAGGTTTTGTTAGGACTTTCAAGTGAGACTGTTTCGCTGGTTGATATGCATTTGGGTTTGCTTTGGGCTGACTTGGTTGTCCTCAGTTTTTGAAGGTCAGACTCATCAAATGCAACATAGTTGTGATCCAAACTCCTGCCTTTATCAAAAACTACATCTTACAATTCAATTATTTGCCCAGTCTGGTGGTTGGCACAGATGAAGGCCTTGCAGTTGGAGGCAAAATCCAGGAAGATGCATTCAACTGACTTGGGGTTGAGTTTGCATTATTTCTCATGTGGTATGTGAATGTGTGCCTTGCAGCCAAATACTTGGATATGAGTGACTGATGGTTTGTTGCCAGTCAACACTTCATGTGGGGTCTGATTGACTTTGAGTGCATGTGTTGGCAGTTGATTTAGTAGGTGTGCAGTGTATAGCATTGTGTCTCCCCAGTAACAATTTGGTAGGTTTGCATCACTTAGCATTGTGTATGCAGATTTCACTATGGTGCAGTTCATTCATTTAGCAATGCTGTTTTCTTGTGGTGTATACACATTCATCATCTCATGATGAATCCCTTTCTCTCATAGGTACTCAAGAAATTGGCTGGATGTGTATTTACCCCCTCCATCTGTTTGGAAGATATTCACCTTTTCTCCTGTTTCAGCTTCAGCTTGTTCAAAGTACTTTCTGGTGAGTGTAAGTGCTTCATCCTTAGTCTTCAGGAGTTTAATCACAAGGCAATGAGAGCAGGCATCAATGAATGTTATAAAATAGTGGTGACCATTTTGAGACGGGTTTTCCATTGGTCCACAGATGTCTGAATAGGTCCAGTGAAGGACTTGTGGTGAATTAACCTCTGATACAGTTGGTATAAGAGCATAGTGTTGCTTGCCTTCTAGGCAAGGTTTACAACTATCCATACATTTGTCCTGTTCACTGATATCCATCCTGCTAACCATGTACTTCTTCTGTAGTCATAGCACAGACCTAGGGTCTATGTGCCCAAATCTCCTATGCCATGTGTCGAGTGAAGCTTTGGATATGATGGTATGGAGAGCATGTGAAGGGACTTTGTGGTTAGGGTTGAGAAGTGGTGAGGGACCATGTACTATGTATGCAGTTTGGTCTGCAATGCATGTGGATGCAGCAAGTATGTATAGGGAGTCTCATTTCTGCCCTACGTCAACAATCTCATCTCCATTTTGGATATAGCAGGACAAGCAGTTAAATGCAACCTGGAGATTATGCTTGGCAAGGCATAATATGGAAAGGAGGTTGCTGTCAAGTGCAGGTATGTGGTATATGTCACCTAGTACTGTTTGGCTGACTTGGCTGTTCTCGAGTTGCAGATCCAAGGATATGGTGCCAACTCCAAGTGCTTGAATGGCAGACCTGTTTCCAATGATCACAGATTGTGGTGGGTTCATCACATGGTACAATTTGAACCAACTATGATGCAAGCTCATGTGCACTGAGGCTCCAGAGTCAATAATCCATTCCTTTGGAGAGGTACTGGTGACTTCATGTACCATGAAGAGGTGGAGTGAGGGAGGTGAGTCTGGTGTATTTGTATGGGTGATATGAGCTGAGAGATCACCTTTCTCTTCTTTTGGGTTATCTTTCCCTTTGGCTGCTGTGTCTTTCAACACTTCATCTGCTTTCTTCTTTTGGCATTTGTCTTTGGAGTGGCCAAGCTTTTTGCAGTACATGCACTTTTCCTTCTTCTTGTGCTTCTTGCTGTCCTTTCCTTTTCCTTTAGGCTTCATCATGGTTCATGCCACAAGAGTGGTTTGGGATGAGGACTTTTTGGAATGTTCTTCAATGAGTACTTGTGCTATGACACTTTCAGCTGTGAGTTTGTTGCTTGTGGACATGAGAATGGTTTGAAGAGTAGTGTATGGGGGTGGTAGGGAGATGACCATCGCAACAGCAACAGGGGAGTCATCTAGTGGTTGACCCAATGTGGTGAGTATGTGAGCCTTCTGACACATAGCATTGAGCTGTGTTTCCATTGGAGAGTCCCCTGATAGGTTTCCTCAGAACAACTCATTGATGAGATATGCTATGGACTCTTTTCCTTTGCCTTCATAGTGCTCACTTAGTTTCTTCCAGATTTCCTGTGCTGTTGTGGAGTATAGTACTCCACTTAGCAGCTTGTCTTTCAGAGTTAGCATGATTTGTGCTCAGGCTTCCTTGTCTTTTGCAAGCCATTCCTTGTGGTCAACAGGATGCAGGTTCTTGTCCAGTGGGGGCTCTTCACCACTGACAATTTTCCATAAGCCTTGAATGTCAAGGATGGTTTGTATATGGAATTTCCATGTCTAAAAATTTGTTCCATTGTTGTCAAGTGATGGCACATCATACAAGCAGCTTGAGGCTTGTGTGGTGCAACCTGAGGAGGTAGAGGTGGTGTTGGATGAAGTGGATGCTGGTCCAGCAGCTGAGGCAGATGGAGTAGGGTTGCTTGGCATGTTGGACAAGGAATACAAGGGAGGTCTAGTTCAGTTGGCTGGCAGGGCTCATAACCTATTGGAGAGGTTATGGTTGAGAGGAAACCTGACAAAGGCAGATACTAGACAATGAAGAGATACTCAGTTTCATGTGGACAAAGACTACTATACTCTGGTGCTAACCTAGACAATGAAGAGATACTATGTAGGTGTCAATCAACTATGTGAGAGCAAGGTAATGTAAAGTATCTCACCTCAGTTTGGTGTAAACAAAGACTGAGGTGCAACATGGTAAAGGTCCATACATTAGAGTGCATCCATGATTACATAAGGTGGTTTGGCATGATCCAATGTGTCCCATCCATGTAGGTAAAATGGATGGAAAATAGAATAAATTCAACAGTAGCTACCTGTACTGTCTTCAGTAAGTCACTAAAGACAAAGTAAACTAACTACTGTCCGATGTAGGTATGCTTATGTAAGCTACAAAAATAGCGTACTAGCTAAATATCCAACACTCCCCCTCAAACATGAGGTAGTGTTTGCCTGTATGTAGCATCTATAGCTGAGGTAAAGTAGATACCTTGAAATACTCCATTAAAGTGGATGTAGGTGTGTCCATGATATGTATATCATGTCCATGAGGTGGTTGCAATGCTGTGCTTGAGCGGTTACCTGATATGGTAAGTTGTGACTTAGCTATTGCTGCTGTTGCTGCTATGCATGCAGTTGTCCTCAATCGTCACTGGTGCTGCTATCCTCGTGTTTCACATGTTGGGATCACTTCCCAATCGTCTATGGTCCATGTACAGTCTGTACAATGTGTCCAATATGCCAAATATGGCCTTGACATGGTCCGATCACTGGGTGAGTCCAGCTACTCCTCCTAATCCTTCCAGATTGCAGTTTTAGTCTTCCTTGGCGATGCGGTGGGTTCAGATTGTCGGTAGGTTGTCTGTAGTAATGTGGAGGTGGATTGGGTGGCCTAGGCGTGTCCGTCATACCATGCTTGCACTTTCTGTACTGACTTGCACCTCCTCCAGCTAGTGTCTGCATTTCGACTTGTTTTGAGTTGCAGCATGTGACGCTCGTTACGCCATCCATCTGCCATTGTTCCCCATCGTATACAGCACCATCCATATTGTTCCTGCGCTTCAAATCGCGCTCGACCGGTCTTGATGCCTCCAAGTCCTCAACATGGTCTCCTGGGCCTTGACCTTGACATAGTGCATTCGTTTCGATGAAGTGCTCGGTTCTGACGTCTGCAGAGCGTTCCTGATGAGTCACAGAGCCTCTTTGTACCGCAGCTTTGCTGCCCAGATTGTCCAGCTCAACTTGAGCTCTCGATAGTGAGTTCTCCTCCTCTTGGAGCTCTAAGTGGTCGTGTTCGCATTCTGACGCATCTGACAGCTTCTTCAGCCAGTCCCTGTCGTCCTCATCACGTCTTGACATCGTTGACGCGTCCGCATCACCTCCCAGGTCACCCTGCTCATCTGGAGCATCCTCTGGTGAGTTTTCTTTCTCTCCCTGCTTTAGATGTTCTTGCTGACATTCCAACACATTCTGTAGCTCCTTCGGTTGGTTCCTAGGGTCCCCGTTGCATTCTAATGCTCTTGATTCATCCACTTTGATGCTGGTAAGTCTGCTGTTGATGCTTGCTAATGTTCCTCTCTTCCCCTCAAGCTCAATGCTTGGGGGTTCTCCAGTGTGATTTGCTGTGTTGGAGAGTCTGTCTGGCAGCTCTGGTGGTTCAGGTAAGTTGACTGGACTGTCTTTGACATCATCCATCCCATGCATACAGCCTGGCAACACATCCATTGCCTCTACACAGTCTCGCACCTTACCAACTAGGTTCAGTCTACAGTCTTCATTGTCACCATCCATATGGCCATCTGGGGGCTTCATTTGGCATCGGGCATTTTCCTGCCCGGCCTCAGGTATGTCTTCATCAACTTCTGACTCCATTCGTGGATCCTTGCCACTATCTGACTCAACTATTGCATCCACATGGTCTACCAGTGTGGTCCACTCATCTATGCTGCTCATCAGCTTTGCCTGGGCA